>VMDR010011233.1:0-28951 GCA_007922815.1 Macrotus californicus | reverse complement strand
AAATTACATATGGTTAGAGTTGCAGAAAAACATCAGAAAATCATAACCAGCTATCACAACATCACATATTTAAATCAATGCAGTTGCAGCCTCATCAGAGGCACCTTGAGGTGCTTAATAATAAAAATAAGTAAAAGCAATCAGTATTACTCTTCCTTACACTAAAAAAAAAGGACATTTTAATTTTAAGTTTGTTCTTAACAATTCCAAGTCTTCCCTGAGATGCTAAAGAACAATTTCCAGTGACTGGTGAATTTTTGAGGTGGGCTCACTGCCAGAGAGACAACAGGAGGGCTTGGTGCAGAATTCTTAGAGGTTGGGAAATGTGAAGATGTATCAGGAGAAAACACTGATTAAGAAATTTGACCTGAAGTCCCAGTTCACAGTCACAAAAAGACTTTGTTTATACAATGAAAGCATTTAGGATTACCTGCATTGGAACTCAGACAATTAAATTTTATAATTTGAAGGATATGCAAATAGGTAATCGACTAACTACTAATGTATTTGGAACTCACTGAAGAGGGAATCTATGAAATGAGCCAGCTGGTGGATGAAAAGAGCCAAAGAATTATGTTTTATTTTGATTTAATGTTTCCATTTTAATTGTGCCTCTAGGTAACGGGTTTATAAATGGAAATCCTGTCTTTTGTGTAGAAGGTAGAATTACTTTTTAAAATAAAATTTAAATTGCAAGAGTTAAAAAATACCTTCAAGAGAATAAATTATCAAAGAAGAATACAGAGAGAATTTGCTAATGTGAAATGATGCTATTTCTGTATCCAAAACTATTCGTATAAAAATGCCAATTAAAGTTAGCATGTATTTTAGTTGGCTTTTAGGAAAGGTAGGTTTAAAATTTTCCTTTTAGGCCCAATTTCAATTTAAAAAAGTCTTTGATCTGGATTACAATTAGACATTGCTCTAAATTGATGCATTTTCCTTGCAATCACGACTTTCCCAGGGATTAACAAAGAATGTTGGTGGGTGCTAGCTGAACTGGCACACCACTGAAATCTGGGGCGCGTGCATCTGACTCATAATGTCCGGCCACGATTCTAGGCTTGTCCTGGTTCAGATTACTTCATCTGCACCGCATTTCCACTCCCTGTGGGTTGAAGCACACTGTGGGTGTGCTACCTGCTTTATTTAGCACCTAAGGTTTACCATTACTTCTAAACAAAAAAAAAATTTGATTACACTAAAAAAAGGAAAAAACTCCCATATTTTTAGCACAATTGTCCCTTTTGCAAAGATGAAGAAAACAGCAATTCGGGGGTCACATAGTTTGATTTCTTTATAAAAAAGAGTGTTACCAAAGAGTGTAAAAGGACACGTCACATTCCTATTTCTCATCTCCTAAGTGTTATTACAATTTTAAGATCATTGTTGTGGAGTACAGCAAATTTTCTGAACTATTTCAAGGATTTAAGGTCACACAAGCTTGATGAAACTTGCCTGTCTGTGTGTATGGGCTGCGGTGAAAGGAAGCTAAACCATGCTGATTAACGGTGACAAGGAGTGCGGCGTGGTTTTAAAAACAGTGGCAAGATGGCCATCTTTAGGCAACTGAAACCTTTCAACCGGGCCCCACCTCTTAGCAGTGACCTATAGTAGAGGAGCATGTGGAGGAAGAGAATTGCAATTAAACTGAGTTGATTTGCAGAGCGTGGAAATCCTGACCGGAAAAAAAATCCTGCATGTTGTGTTAGCTCGTATAACGGATAAATGGATACATGTGTTGATCTGAGTTTTGGGACGTATAGGAGTTGAATCCTGATATTTGTGAAACCGGGAAGGGATTTAAGAAATTCTGACTTGTGAGGCAGATGTGTGCTGAGACCCCTGTCCCTCCTAAATGTCCCCTCCCAAAGATTGGCCAGTCCAGGTGATGTTTACCAGCGCCCTCATATGGCTGCTTTCTGTCCAGGTGTTTCCGCTTTGTACTTTTTATGGGTCCTCTTCTGTCTCCCTACGTTTACTTTGCCGTGAGATCCTGCCCTTTTTACTTCCTGTCTCTCCGTTCCTGCCTCTCTTCTCCAATCCTGCTGTGGCTGCCCTGCTTCCAGCCTTGTCTTCCCTTTCACAGTCTGCAGCTCCCTTGACTTGGTGCCTTAAATCCTCTTGACTTCCAATTCGCCCTGCATTCAGCCATCAGAATGATATTTCTATCACAAGGGTCCCCTTGGGTCATTTTCAAGCTCAAAATTCTCCAGTGGTTCCTGTCTCCTGCCAGGGAGAAGCAAAGCTCTTTATATCTATCAAACACCAATTACCACATGCCTAGCCTCATTACTGCCATTCTGTTCCAGCAACACAGAACTATTTGGAACCCTCCACTCTTGGGCCTTTGCACATGTTCCCATTTTTCTCTCCTCTGATTTTCCCTTTTACCCTTCCTCTCATGCCCAGAATCTGTTTGTCCTTCAAGTGTCATTCTTTTCCTGAAATGCTAAACTGACCCGTTTCCTCTCCCCAGTGTGGCCTCCCCCAAAAGTTCAGGCCTCTGTTTCTGCTCCCACGGTACCTAGTACCTGCTCTGTAGTCAGGCAGGATGTTATGTTATAATTGTTTGCATGTCTATAGCTACAATAAGCCATAAGCTGATGAAGGTCAGGGGAAGGCCATTATTCCCTCTGGGTATCTACAAACCACAGCGCACAATTCCTGAACACTGCTGCCCAATAAATCGTTGCTGAGTGAATGAATATGTGAATAAGTTGCATGAATGGAACCAGATGAAACAGAGAGACTGAAAATGCCACATATCATTGAGAATTCACTGACCTGGTGATTTTCCGCATTTAGAATTCAGATTTTGACCTTAACTCCCACTAAAGAAAATCCAGCAGGTATTAAGATCAGTTGTTTTCCAAAGGAGACTTAATGGCTTAGGTTTTGGAAAGTCAGGAAGTGATAAAACCATGAACACTGTTTGCTGCCGTAGAAAAGACTTCAAATAAACAACAACAACAACATTCACCGTGCTTGCCCTTTCCTGGAGACAAAATAAAACGGCACCGAAAAGCTCAGAGGGCGGGCTGTTTACAGATGTCTTAAAGATTTAGAGCCACTTGTCAAGGCTGATATTGGAACTATGTTGGTTTGGCACATCAGGTGACTTTAGAAGGAGGCCAACCAGGGTGATCCCAGAGTCTCTACAAGGACTGGAAGCTAGAAATGGAGAATGCTGGATGCAGGAAAGGTGGGACATTACAGTTCAAAGTGGAGTCATATGGCAGCCCCGGCACAAGATGGCTGCAGGAAAATCCCAATAATGCCTTGCGTTCTAAAGTTCTTTTCATCCTAAGGGCTCAGAGTGCTTTGCTCCAGCTTTCTCTGAGCAAGACTTGCGTCTGAGGAGACTAATCTGAGAGCAGAAAATTTCAAGGGCTGTGAGTTACGTTTGATTATCTGGCACTTGTCCTAATTGTGAGCTCTGGGAAGTCACAAAAATGTCTTTTTCTAACCCATGTGTTCTTAACTAGAACTTTGTAAGTCTTCCCAGAGATATTTACCCCCTTCTTAGTCATTGCTTTTTTTTTTTTGCTTCTATGTAGAGTAAGACCCCAGTATGTGAATGTTATCACCAGATTTTTGCCTTTCAGTGAGCAATAAATGCTTCCTACTTTTTTAGTGAAGGATGACTGATAAAAATGGCACCTCATATTGAGGAAGTGAGAGCAAACACGCCAAATAATATATTTAAAATCAGACACCAAATTTCTTACCTTAGTACTCTATAAAATATCGGTTAAATCAGAGAACCACATCTTAAATATATACAATATATTGGGCAAAAGAATAGTAAATTTCCAAGTTAAATGAAGTAAAATTCCTGTCTTCAAAGAGCTTGTGAGTTAAAGAGACTAGGTCAGCACTATGGGATATGGTGGCTGGTGCCATGTGGGAAGTGCTGTGGGAACTCACTGAGAGGTCCAAACCAGATGAAAGAGAGAGAGAGAGAGAGAATTTCTTGAAATTTGAAAAAGTAGGAGTTAATCTTCTTGTTAGAGGAAGCATGTGTGAAGGATGTAGGCCTAAAATGACATGTGACTTCGTGCACTTTATATGGCAAAAGGGAAGAGTGCTCGGGGTAGGAGGTGAGTGGCGGAGATGAGTGATGAATCGCAGGCGACATCACAAAGGGCTCTGGTGGTAGGCTAAGGAAATTTGACTTTCTCTGGAAGATCTTGGATCTATTTAGGGTTTGAAGCACAGGAAAGACAGGATCATATTTACATTTTATTGAAATTCCATTGGATGCAGCGTGGAGACTGGCTTGGAGTAGAGTTGAACCAAAGACAGAGAGACAGGGAAGATGCTCTTATAGCCATCCCGAGGAGAAATAAGTGAAGTCCAGTCCTGGAACAGAATACGTGGGGTATTTACGAGAGAGGACCTAGCAATAGGTGTGTGTGTGTGTGTGTGTGTGTGTGTGTGTGTGTGTGAACGTATATACGCAAGTGACAGAAAGATGTCAATTTGGTTTACTATTGCTAGCTTTTGCAATATTTTGGTAAAGGGAAATGTGTCTTCACACATTTCTTCAAAATCTACTTTTGGCTGTAATCTCCAAAGAAAAAATTAATTTGCCTCATTGTAGATTGAAGATTTCTATTGATACCTCAATTTATACCATATTAACTCAGATGATGCCAAATCCCCCTTTACAGACAGAACCTGTGAGCAGCCAGCAGGCAAGATGATACACCACTGACGCTTAAGTGACAGAACCAGGATGCTGCCTCTGGATTCTAAGCCTGGAGTTTGGTTCACAAAGCATGTTTCATCTAGGGAAAGCTGGCATATCTGCTCCTCCTGGTGGTGTGAGGGCTGGGTTTGGCTACCTTATCCCTTTGATGTAGGTTTTACAGCTTGTATCCCTAGAGAGAAAGAATTCCTTAGCAGTCCAAAGAAAGTACTCTCTTGGTAGGGCTTCGGCAGCTTGCTTTGGGCCTGGGAAACTCCAGCCAATCCTGACTGACAGCTACAAAGAGAAAGAGGGGTTTGCTAGTGACTCCACAACCAAGATGAATGGTGTAAATTTAATTCCCAGGCTACTTATCCCCATCCTGGGCTCCTGCCTGTTTATAAAGTTCTGCCTTATTGCTAGGTGAGTTTATGACATGAGTGTGATGGTTTTAGAATTTCCTCCAGGCCCAGCTCTCCCAATTTTACTCACTGTCTTTCCTGCCGTCATCTTCACCAGCAGCCATTTCCTATGGAATTCTTTTATTAGAAGAGTGAAACCATAAACCCAAGGCTGGCTGAGCCTGTCTTCCCACAGGTCAGGGTGTCTGCAGACTGTTGCTTGAGATGCTGCCAGTGACTCCAGCCCATTAAGCCATGGATGGCCCTCTCTGGAGGCAAAGTCAACCAGACAACAGTGACGAAGGCTTCACAATGCAATGGCTGTTTTGTTTTTATTCTCCTTTGTTTGCAAAGCTAACTAGGCAACGGTTATTCTGGCTCTGCAGTGTGTTGGGTGTTTTGTTTTTTCCATCTCGACCAGATAGAGCATAGAAAATGTTGCTTGAAAAGCACGGAAAAACTGGCTATGGATATTAACATGGTCTTGAGTTCAGAGAGTTCTGGAATGAAAATCTGAAGGCTGAACTCAGAATATAGGCTTTTGGCAGTGATATAAATGAGATGATATTTACAGTTGGGTCAACAATTTAGTTCTGTATTTGTTTTAAATAAAAACCAGTTGTTGCACATACACCTGTGATTGTACTAATATTAAGGCTTAGAATGAGACAATAATTTTTTTAAAAGGGGTTATTTTAAAGAAAATATTCTTTAAAATTAAAATGATGTGATACGTGGTACCCTATAGGATTTTTAGATGTGTGCCCAGCCCTCTTCCTCCTTCCTGATCCTGGAGTAGTCAGGCCAACTGGTAGGCCAGGAAAGAATCTTGAATGGCCTGAGCCTGTTGGTGGAGTCCCCATCCCTTGCCACAGTGATTGGTCCAGGTACGGACACATGACCTAAGATGGTCCAATTACAGTGAAACACAGGAATTTTCCTCAATGGTGGAAGGAAGCTACCCTTTCATTCCTTCTGGACGGTCTGATGTGTGACTAGGAGGCTTTTGGAAGGTGGCGGGCAGCCGTATTCCCTTTCCACATGATAGCTGTCCTAGGGATGAAGGAGGCACATCAAGGACGGCTAAGCCAAGAGAACTGCAGAGGATAGGAGACAGTGCCCACTCCAGCTGCAGCTTCGTAATGTTCAGATACTTGAGCCAATATATCTTTTCATTGTCTTGTTTTCTACTACTTGCAGCTGAAACACCCTAACAGGGCAAATATGGCAAAGTAAGGTGGGCAGGACACAAATATCTGAAGTTTAGGAAACACTGGCTTACAGGGCAGAGTCCAGACTCCTCACAGTGCAGTCAGACCTATAATAAAAATGACAGAAATAGTAAAAATTGCTAGCATTCACTGAGAGCTTACTATGTGCCAGGCACTGTTCTTAGCACTTTACGAAGGCTACCTCACTGAAATCTCACAACAACCCTATGACAAAGGGAGTCGGAAAACCTGGATTCTTCATCTGTTTCTGCCATTTACTGGCTGGTGACTTTGCACTCATCATCTAATCTCTTAGTATGTCATTTATCTGTCTTAAAAGGGTGTGACTTTTGAGTGAGAGAATATGATCAAAACACTCTTGTGGGTTGATTTGGAAGAATGACATATATCCCATCTCTCCCTCTGAAAACTTTCTGTTCTAGGTTAGCTATCATCACAGTTAATGCAAACACAAACATAGGCAGTTCTATTGCTTGTGTGAGATGTCCTGTTTTCTCCTCTCTACTTGCCTACACCCTGACCTTCTTTCAAAGCCTAGTGCAAGACACACCTTTCCTGGAAGCTCTCCCACACTCACTCATTAGTGCTATTTTCCTTCCACGGGTGGCCTGCAGCATTTTCTGCCTCTTCCACCCATTGGTCCTGCTCATGTTCCACCCTAGTTGTTAGTTGCTATTCTTGACATCCTGTTTCCCCACAGGAGTATAAATTACTAAAGGACAAGGACTCTGTTCTTTAGTTTGTATCTTATCACTTACTGGGTTACACGATAACCCTGTGATTTTGAGAAAACCTGTTTTGCCTTAATTTATCCATGTGCTCACTTGCTTGGGAGAGAAGTAGAGAGGCAAAGTCATTTTTGGTCAAAGAATGTAAACTTGTTTTTTCTTTTCATTAGATTTGGTCACCTGTATACTTGGCTTTTATCTACTTAATCTTTGGTTTCTGTTTTCTCCTTCTTCACCCCCCGAAATAATATAAATTTAAAAACCAAACAATAACAACAATGAGAGGAAAGCTTCCTCCACAAACTGGAAGAATCTAGTGATTCATGATAAGAAGAGCTGACTTTTCTTGAGGCATCACAGATTGATGCGGGAGCGACGATGTGGCTGGAGTGTTGAGTGGACAGAACTGTTTTCTTCTCCAATACATTCTGGGCTAGTGGTGAAGGGACAGTGGCAGAAACCCTGAACATGCATTTTATAAGGTGCTCTGAGTCTCTTTAAGTTTTGGGTAGGTGCCGGATAAATCCAAGATAGCATTATTTAATCCAGATGGGCACTTCCTTTGTTTGCTGTCTTAAGTGCCATTAACATTTATTGAATCTCAGTGGTTGTTCTGTGCCCATTGAGGGAATAGTAACACATGATGCATGTGTCGTTATTTCAATTCATTTTAAAACTTAAAATTCCCAACAATTGCTTTTCATCAGTATTTTGCTGGTTTCTTTGTTTTCATGTGATTTGTTGACTTTGGATTCAGGATGACTCATTTTCAAACTATAGAGTGGTGCAGACTGGAATGGCCGGCAAAGTGGAAAGCCCTGGTTTGCCCTGTTCAGTCTAAGGAGAAGATGAGGCTGTCTTAAATAATAGATAATAACAACAATATACCTCGTGTGTGTTCAGTGCTTTATAGTTTTCAAAACACTTTCACATTTTTTATTCTGCCTTGACAGGAAGTCGAATAGCAAACAATCATGATGGGTGATCAATATGATGAAGATGCGACACTGAGCAGGGCCAGAGTGAACGTGAATGATCTAAGCAGTTAGTGGGAAAGTGTAGAGCTAGTGTCATTTTTCAATTAGGACACATGTACATTTCCTAATTGCAGGAGAGGGAGACAAAAGCCGCCCCCCTATGTCTGACGGGATCAGGGGGCACATTGCATTTCAACACTTTTGGCTTTATGGCAGGCTCAGAGGGGAAGGAGGGAGTCTGTCTTTAAAATAATACTGTTATTCACTGTTTTTATAAGTATGAAAAGGTTGCTAAAAGTATATTTTAAATTATGAAAAAGTAACTCAGATTATATCTCAGATCTTCGGATGCTGAACTGCTAAGCCTGGTTCTCCAGAATGATGCTCCACGCTGGGCGCAATGCAGTGGACACCACTAATACCACGCTCGTGTGCATGGACAAATGTGATCTGTGCACAATCTCACACACACAGGACTGGGCAAAAGTAGCCTTACAGTTGCGCAAATGGAAAA
This sequence comes from Macrotus californicus, assembly GCA_007922815.1. Classification (NCBI taxonomy): domain Eukaryota; kingdom Metazoa; phylum Chordata; class Mammalia; order Chiroptera; family Phyllostomidae; genus Macrotus; species Macrotus californicus. The sequence continues at coordinate 20,406 of VMDR010011233.1, read as the reverse complement.
TAATAAAATAATTAATAAATAATAATGATACAAGAATAGACTGTTTTGTGTACTCACAACTAAACCTATTTTGTTCCACACTGTATATATATGTATATGTACATATATATATAAATATGTATGTATTTATACACACTGAATGGAATACTTTTCAGCCATAAAAGGAAGGAATTCCTGCCATTGTAACGACATCAATGATACTTGAGGGCATTATGGTAAATGAAATAATCAGAGAGAAAATACAGATATTGTAAGGTCTTACTTATATATGGAATCTAAAAATAACTGAATTGACAGGAACAGAGAGTAGCTTGATGGTTACCAGGGGCAAGGAGGTAAATAGTAGAAATGGGGGAAGGTGGTCAAAGGGTACAAATTCCAGTTATAAGATGAATAAGTTCCAGGAATCTGATGTACAGCCTGGTGACTACAGTTAACACTACTGTATTATATAAGCGTTCCTCATTTTATTCCGCTTTGCTTTATTGAGCTTTGGAGATATTATTTTACCAACATTGAAGCAAGACTCTCCACTAGCAAAAAGATGATGACTTACTGAAGGTTCAGATAATGGTTAGCATTTTTTAGCAATGAAGTATTTCTAAATTAAGGTGTTTACATTATTTTTGCAGACATCATACTATTGTATACTTAATAGACTATAGTGTAGTATAAACATAACTTTTATAAGCACTAGGACACCAAAAAATTATGTGACTCCCTTTCTCATGATAGTCACTTTATTGCTGTGGTCTTGAACCAAATTCACAATATCTTCAAGGTGTTTTTGCACATGGAATTTGTTGAGTGTAGATCTCGAAAGTTCTCACCACACACACACACACACACACACACACACACACACACACACACAACTATGTGAGGGTGAGGTGATCAATGTGTTAAGTAGCTTTGTTATGGTAATCATTTCACGACATATACATGTATCTAATCATCACATTGTACACCTTAAACTTACACAATATTATATGACAATTATACCTCAACAATGCTGAAAAAACCCAAAACAAGAACAATGAAAAACCAGCTATCATGTTGAGCTCATATTGTGTGTCGGGCACTGTGCGAGGTGCTTCCCGAGCATACTGTCCATTTCATCTTTACCACAGTCCCAAGAGCTAGTTACTTACATCGGTCCTCTTTTACAAATGGAGATACTGAGGTTTAAAGAGATTAAATAATTTGCCTAGGCCTACTTAGCTAGTAATGGATGGAGGAGCTTCTCAATTTTAATAAAACTCAGCATGCTTAATCATTGTGTCAGGGTTACAATGATTAACCCATGGAACCGCTGATGCAAAATGCTGAATGCAAAGCTGGTGGAGGAGAGATCTCCATTACCTCCCACAGATGACCTGTCAGAATCAGAACTAGGATCAAGCCTCAAGGTTCAGTGATCACAGGTCAACAACCCACACATTAAATGAGATGTAGAAAGGAGGAGCGGATGGTAAAGAACTTAAATCTTGGCAGGATCAGAAAACACAAGTAAAATATCAATGAATTAGTATGTTTTCTTTTATATTAATGTATCAATAGCATTATTAACATATATGTTTTAATGGGTAGATTGTTATGATGATGGCCCTCAATGAACCAAGCCTCCCTGTGTCTATGCCCCTTTGTTATGTCACTTTGCTACTTCTCTCATCAAGAAGTGAGATCTATTTCTCTACTCCATGAATCTGGTTAGCCTTGGTATTTTCTTTGACCAATAGAGTATGGTAGAGGTAATGTTGTGGGTTCCAGAGTTGAGGACTTAAAGGGACCTTGTGGTATCTGCTCTCATCCTCTTGGAACTCTGCGACCACCACACTATGACAAAAGTCCGTTTTACCCTATTTGAGGATGAGAGGCCATAGACTGAGGAAAGACCGGAATACATTGAGGTTCCCTGCAAAGGGCTAGCACCAACTGCAAGGCATGTGAATGGAACCATCTTGAACTCTCTAACCTCAGTCAAGCCACCCAGAGATGATGGCAGGCTATGAATGATCCCAGGCAGGACCAGCAGAAGAACTGCCAAAACTGACAATGCACAGAGTCATGAGCAGTCACATCATTGCAGTGTCAAACCTTTATGTTTTGGGGCAGTTTGTTATCCAATGACATAAGGTTTGCTAATGTGAATAGTACTTTAAATTATGTAGCACTTTCTAGCTATTTTCATAAAAATCTTGAGGCATGCTGATTTGAGATAGAGAGTGATTGGCCCCATGTCACAAAGCTAAAAAGGAATAGAGCTGGTATGAGAGACTAGGTCTTGATACTAGGTGTCAAATCCTGTAGTATGAACTCCAATACTCTCTATTTCCTTTGATTAAAGAAAAAATAAAGTTGATTCATTTGAGTGGACTTAATGATATACTTAATAGATTTGGGTGACAGGTCTTAAATACCATTATCAGTGTGTATCATTCAAATGTCTCAGGAAGGTGCTGGGAGATGATCTGTGCAGCCTCTGAACATGAGTGTGCTGAAGTCACCCATGCCTTTCCCTTTTACCCTACAGCTTGGCTCATGACTTCATTAGTTACATTGTTGGGGGACTTCCCGATAAGGCATAATTATTAGGAAGTTACTTCTCCTTCCATTTAGAGTTTCTTGAAGTAGCAAAAATAAATTTCATTTTGAAAGATCAATGCAAAGCAAGTTAACTATTTTGAAGTGCTGTTGAACATTCCTGGAGTGTTACCTTGCAGTACCATAGGGTCCATTCTGTGGGCTTGTTTCAAAACTGAAGCAAAAGCAAGACAAACCAAAACTGAACTTGGCTCCTCCAGAGATGGAATCTTTAACTTGTATTCAACTGAACACTTACTTCCAGCTGTGGGTGAGTGAACACCAAGGGCTTTTGTTTTTTGTTTTTAAACATCCTATGCTGTTAAGTTTTGTCTGTTTTTTGTTGTCAGGAAAGACAGGCTGTCATTTTGTTTTAAAATAAATTATAAAACAACTGATGAAAGTATGAAGAAAGGTTACTCAAGCAGCATCTCACACCTAGATGGAAAAGAAAACGGTCTCAAAGGTACACTCAGCTTCACCTCTGGCCAAATTGTGTGCCGGGTTTGTAAGAAGGCGGATGGGTTCTTCTGGAAAACGGAACTGATTTGTGGAACTGTTTGCTGTTAACTCAAGCACCTGCTTGTGTGCAGGAAGACTTGTTTGATTTGAGCAGGTATGCACATGTTTTAACTATGAAGTGACACGAAATCAATAAAAAAGTAGAACAAGTGATAATTTTATGAGCTGGCTTTTCACCAAAATCAAACTCCGTAGTATTGGTTGACAGAATTGTTCCCAATAACTTTGCACATTTAAACTCTTACATATTCTCCTGGTTTACTGAACTTGTGTGACTGTCTTTTCTTGGCAACTCAAAATGGCATTTGGTGTGTAAAGCCAATTATTTAAACATGTTCTAGATATGCCACATAACACGCAATGTTAAAGTACCGCCTAATGTGATTTCTTATTCTTCAAAAAATCTACCTAAAAAAAAAATTCCATTGTTCTGTTGCAATTATGCAAATGAGCAAAAATACAGGCTTTAGCGCCCCATATCCTGTTTATTACCTTGTGGTAGAAAATATGAAGATTTAAAAAAATGTCCAATGTCTATTTGTTTCTGATTTTCTTTCCGTTCGTGTCACTGTACATTTCAATGTCATATTCCTGCACGTTCCTGCCCCTAATCTGACAGTGTCAGAGGATCTATCTTCATTTTCCCACTCGTTTCATAATCTAATCCTCAGCTCTAACATGCAATTAGTGCCCTCTTCGCCCCCTGCATACCAAACAGGCCGACTACTACAGCTTTCCCTGTGCAATCCGTTTAGTGAGGCTGCCCGTAATGAATATGTACATTTAGAAGACCTCAGCGCAGAGGGTCACAGGCAATCAACCTTGAATTCAATTATGCGAGTCAAGGTTAATGACTCGCTGCAGTGGTCAGAGGCATTCAGAATCCTGCAGATTAAATCAGCCTGTCAGAGCTGACAATGTAGAAAGGACCGAATTACTTGTGTGAGAAACAGGGAATCGTGCAAGATAAAATGGTGTCAGTCCTCAACGAAGATTACATGGAGTTCTCTGTGGCAAATCAGATTGTAAATCTCCTTTGGACCTGCAATATGATTAGTCTACATAAAGATGTTTCTAGATTGTAATACGGAGCCACTAATAAGACCTCCTGAACTCCACCCTCACTAGGTAACTTCGTTTTTTACCTCATCATTAACATCTTCTGATTGTTCAGCATGAAAAATTAAATTATTATATTTTTAGTTATATTCATAAAGTGTGCTCTGTGTGATCTTTTATAACACAACCCAACATTTAATTGGTAGAAAAAATTAAATTTTTATACTACATTTTTCCTTAGTTTTCTTTTAAGTCCTTGTCTTGATAATAACAGAATATAGCTAGCCAAAAAAAAAATCAGAAATAGATTAAAAACATGTTGCTCAAAGAATGGGTATCTTATGGTTTAAAATAAACATAAAGTACATGAATATTAAGAATTTGTTATAATTTATTTACAGAACAAATATGAATTTTATTGGAGTTTACTCCAGAGACTAACCAGTCTGTGTGTGTGCTGAGATATGTATGTATTCCTCAAATTCATGTGAGAGAGAAACTTTCTTCTTTCCCTCCATATTCTCTCCAGAGCAAAGTCACTGATGTAAACTCATTTCTAGGTGGAGAATCCCTGACTAGTCATCGGCCACACATTTCTTGCCCATTAAAAAGGAGTGTTCATACGATTATCCATTCCTTTAAATGACAATATGTTCTTTAAGTTAGGTTTTATTAACATTTTTGTGATTTTTAATAATATATTCAAGTCAGTAGGAAAGTTATCCTTTCCCCATTTCCATTTCCTTTCTCTCTTTTTTTTCTTCCTTTCCTCTGGATCTCCTTTTCTTTCTATATTAACTGAGCACAAATCATGTGTCTTGTTATGTGTTAATGCAAGATCAAGGATAAATTGTTTTAAACTGTTAAGTGAAGCTCACAGTTAAGTGAAGGAAGAAGGATGTAACCAGCTAACTGGGTAATACAGAAAGGTGAGTTGTTACACTAGAGGAATATGTAAAATACTACGCTAGGCCCTGAGGAGGTATGGGTTCATGCCTGTGTGGGTGCACCTGTCCAGGCATGGAGGTGGTGTGCTAGGAGCTGGGGTTCAAGCAGCAAGGAAGACGTCACAGAGAGGGGAATATTTGAGTTGAGTTTTGAAGGATGAATAGGAGTTTTTCAGGTAGACCAATGGAAAAAGACCTTGTAGGCCTAGAGAACAACATGTGCAAATGTCTGAGATGTGTTTGGGCTGGTAGCCAGTGATGTGAGCTGACCAGGGTACATGGAGAGCAGCAGGAGCAAAGAGGTCATCTGGGCCCTTGAGTGCCTCATGCTCTTGTGTCAGTGCACCTCTTGGCGTATCTTGTCATAAAGGAGGACTTCTTATCCAAACTGAATCACATCCTTCTTTCCCATCAATCTTTTCAATACATCTGGGTTTTAATGATGGACTTACTAAAGCAGGCTTGTAGGGCTTGTTACATCCCACAGTGGAGTGCAAAGTAGTCTGCTTCCTAGCTTTGTCTGGGGAGAAAGGATACAGCCTCTGCTTCTCTGTCTTCCCTTTGGGGACCCATTGAGCACCAGCCTCATGCCAACCAGAACACCACACCACGTTCACATGTTGAACAAAGGGCTTTCTTGGTGTGTTTTTAGCCCCCAAGGTGGATTTACATTCGATGAACCTGGGCTCCCACCATTTACTACGACTGGTGGTGGCCTGTTTTCTCCGCTCCTCTTTTTTGCTTAAACATATCCTTCAGGTCTTGAGTTCTCATTCTCGGGATGACCTTCCCAAGGCATGGGGCCAACTGTGAGCTTGTCTACTTCTGGCCTTGGAGCACTAGCTGCCTAGAACGTGAACTTGGCTGATAACCAATGCTGAAGTGGCCGCATTTCTCCTTTGATTCTTGTTTCTTAATTACTGAGAGGATTTTTGTTTAATCACCCATTTAAAGCTTGACCCCATAGCATGGCCCAAACTGCTTGGGGTGATTGGGCCCAGGTTTCTCTTACTCAGTGATTTTTAATGCCAGTGGGGAGAAGGGAGTACTGGGAATAAGTGAGAGAATTTTTTGTTGTGTCAATGACTGGGAGGTGCTAGGGAGACTTCTGTCCTGTTGTGTACAGAGCAGGCATGCAAGGAAATGAGGATTGCACAACACTGAATTTTGATAAACTTCTTCCTACATTAGAGCCTTCACACGTGAATGTGCTCAACTGGAAGGCTTTCCCCACACCCTCCTCCTGGCTAGCACTTCTTCCTCTTGCAGATGACAACTTTACATAATGTTGATGTTCACCTGTCCAATTTATTCACTATACAGCTCCCTTCTCACTGCCTTCAGAGTGTGTATTTTTAATACATAGCATGTATTTGTGATGATCTGTTTTCTTATTTATTGTTAGACTCTTAAGTCCACAAGAGCAGGGAATTTTGTCTGACTTTTCTTTTACCATTTGGCATCAAGAATAGTCACTAGCACACAGTGGGCACTCAGTAACTCTTTATTAAATGAGTTTTCTGCTCTAGGCAGGGTTTTCAGGTTTAGCAAATAAAAGTACAGGACACTCAATTGAATTTGATTCAGATAAACAATGAGCAATGTAATAATTATATATGTTGTAAATATTACATGGGACATACTTATACTAAAAAATGATTCATTGGTTATGTGAAATTCAAATTTAACTGGGCATCCTGTATTTTATTTGGCAAACTTAATCTATCAATAGCTTGAGGGCAGGCATTCTGTATTATTATACATCTTTCTCTCTTTTCTACTGTCTCAATTAGTGCCTTATAGAAGTATGCACTCAAACATGTGCTGATTTGATCTGACTGAAGTACATGCCATTTGGGTATAATCGAGTATTGAGTCTCTCTGTTAATAATTTCTTAAGTGAAATCCCAGGGTAATAAGGTTCTTTTTTTGATAAAAGAAGCATGAAAAACATGTCTTCAATGAGTCTTTTTTTGTCTAGATATGCTTACTAGAATTACTTCCAGTAAAAATTTTCCCATTCTTTTAGTCAAAGCAAGGTCTGTAATTCAAGGCACTAATTATATTATGAGACATTTTAACTACTAATCCAAAAATAAGCTCCATAAGTTGACTTCATTTTAAATGATATTATTCACTTTATTCTAGAAGATTATTCTGAGTTATATTGAAAAATGTTCTCTAAACAGGACTCAGGGGTGTTCAGTGGCAAAGGAGCTGTCAGTGGTTATACTGGGGTTCTCCTCATTGAATTCCATCAGAATTTCAAACAAAAAACAAGTGGTCTAGGACTAATGTGTGAGCCACATGGCCCAGAAATGACAGAAATAATATGAAGGCTATAGCTGGGAGCACGGTCCCCAGTCTGGCAGAGTCTGTCCATTCTTGGTGCCTGTATGGTGGTACCTGAGCTTCAGAGTGCTACACTTTCTAAGCCCTCCTTTTTTTCTTTCGTAGGTAGATTGGCGCAGAGGAAGTGTGAGTATCTAGAGAAAGACCATAGCTTAAATCTTGGAATACTACAGGTCTTTTGGCATGAGATATGTAAGGTAAAGTGTGTGAATGCGTTTGTCTGCCATTCTTCCAACAGCAAATATAGTTGGAAGAGCAAACATATGCTGGGCAGAAGAATGAATGAAAGAAATATCAACAACAAAAAAGAATGAAATTTGGCTAGTTGAGGAGATATGGGTTAAATGGAAGCTTCTGTTGAGTGGACTAATATTCGTCAATAAAAGGAACTGGATGTATGTAAGGTTATATAATACCAGAAATTGTTGTTATTATCTTAGCCATTATCAACATCATCTTTATTTAACATTATTCCAAAGCATCAACATTAGAAAATTAATACAATATGAAATTTAATCTGAATCTTCCCAGACCTTTCAAACAAAAGAATACTTCTCTCTTCAAAAATAAGTGTGTTTTTTTCTGATTTAGTTTGCATAGTTAAGAACAGCGAGCATTTTAGATTTTTATATTCTTTACTCCGTGTGAATAGCACTGACAGGTTTGTGTCTGTGTAATAGGCCAAAATTGCTCTGGGAGAGCAGAGTGTAATTGCTATCAAGTTGTCTTCTGGCTGCACATGCTCCGCTTTTATGATCCCTTGCTGTATCTTTGTGTTTCCCTACTTTTTCCATATCTTAAATACTATTTGCCAAAAAATCATTTTTTTTCTCTCCTTATTCTTCCCCCGGTCCTCCCAGGATTTCAATTTTTCAGGAAAGCCATCTGATTCTATTAAAAAGCAGACAATGAAACAAATGCTTCCAAGCGCGGACTAGCCTGGGAGGTCTGGCCAACACGGATACCATGGGACTCACAGGAGACCCTCATGATATTCGGGTCACACGCCCAATTTAATTTTAGATTATTTATGCTAAGTCAAGCCAGTCTTGAATTGACTATAATGTTCTATTATAATTCCCCAGCCCCCTTCCTGATCAGTGGAGGTGATTGAGTTGGCCAGTTGAATCTTTCCCAAATTGTGGTTCTCTTTCTGCTGCTACTACGTGAATGAGCTGGGGGCCCTTGATGGAATTGTGCAAGCTTCTTTTAATGAAACTTGATATTCGTTTTCTGTTTGTGCTGGTAATATGAAATTACCTTTACAAGTAAATGAAGAAATTGTTTGATTTTTAAAAGATTATACAGCTAAGAGTACAAAAGGTAAGTGGGTGCTGCCAAAGTAGCAAGGTGGTCCAATAATGACCTGAGTTTGAGGAACACTGGGTGAGGGTCCACTGACTGGCTCATGCGTGTTTAGCCACACTGCACCAACTGATCAGTCTCAAATCATACTGGCAGAGCTGCTCTTGCTAGGAGAAAGAAAGCAATGGAAGTTTCAGGACCCATTACTATATGAATTATGGATTAAATCAGGAAAGGTCCTGCACTATAGATTGACGTGATGCATCCTGTCGAAGGACCACTTATAAGCTTGGAAGGTTCATTTATGATGTAACATGTCAAAAGCCCATTTATTAAAATCTCTATGTCCTGGATTGATGATATTGCCTTTTCTCAAAATATAGTTTAGCCTTAAGTGAAGGAAAGAGGAAAGAAAAGAAAAGACAGCTTTCTTTTTAAAGTGACAGAAGACTATTGCAATAGTCCGGGCAAGTGAAGGTGAGCCGTGGCCATAAGGATGGTCTAGAGAAATACTAATGGGCAAAAATCAATGGGTTTTAGTTACCAACTGGGTTGTGTCCTAGTTTAAAGGCCTTTGAAATGGGACTTTTCCTTGTTCATCCTTGTAGCTGGTCTCAGGGCCTGTAAGTGCATTTTACACACCTTTTGCCTTTTTACAAATAAAGCTTTTGAGAGGAAATGAGTACAAATAAGTTTTCTAAGGAGCCTCCTCAGTGAATGCTGGTGTATAATAAAAATGCCTTATAAATTAAGAAAACTGTATTTCGAAAAATGCATATTGAATGTACAATGATATTAAAGATGACAAATGGGCAAAAGAGTCACAGTGAAATAAAAGTCAGGAAATACAAAAGGGTCCCAATGTTAATTAAATGGCATAACAGACTGTGAAGCGAGTTCTGTATTGGGATGATTCTTCTGGTAAATAGAAAAGATATAAGGATTCACTCATTCATTCATCTAGTCTATAAATATTTATTGAACACATTGATTATGGTTTTATGGATCAACAGCACCAAGTGTGGAGGTGGCCAGAGCAGGTAGTGGATACTGTATTTCAGAAGTAAATCTCTGCCCAGGAACTGCTTGCTAAGTGGAATGTTATTTACTGGTGCAGACAAATTAAAAACATAAATAACGTTCCAGTGTCTAAATCTTTTCAATAAACACAAATTATGAGTTTTGTATATGTAAAACACAATCTCCCAGTGGAAAAACACTTTATTGATAATTTATGTTGTACCAAGTGTGAGACAATTGCTAAAGTCAAAACCATTTCCTAATTCTGGTTGCATTAATAGAGCACCCCTTTTCCCCATTGCCCAATCCAGATATGTTCAGAGATTAATTCGTGGGTGATAAACAAGTGTGTATTTGGTCAAATCTTATTCATTCATTTCTAAATGGGTGACTCTGGCATTGCATTTGCATGTTTGACTCCCAGTTTGATTCCAAGTCTATAATGGAAATGGCAACAAACAAAGGGGCTGCCTCTGGTCCCACTCATACTCTCTCTTGGTGTGGCCAACCTCAGGCAAATGGGTGAAGCAGAGATAACTTGTCTTTGATGGCCATAGAGTAGTTCACAGGGAGGAGTGGCCTTCCCCTCAAGCCCTTTCATGCCTACTTATCCCACATTTTGAATTCATTCTCTGCCTAGCAGCCAAAAGATATTATAAAAAAAACCCACCTAAATTGAATCACCATTCTCTTGAAGTTTTACAATGCACTTGGAACAAATCCTGCCTCTACCATAGCCAAACCTACCTAGCCTGTCTCCTTTTCTCATTGTTTCTCTGTCACATTGGTCTTTTCCATTCCTCAAACTCCCAAAGCTCTCTCTTGCTTATATGTTGCATAAGCTATTCCTACTGCAGTGAATGTTTTTTTTTCCCAGCTTGAGGTTTAGTGAACCCCTACTGACTCTTCAGGTCTCAGGGAGGCCTTACCTGATCACCCAACATGGAGTAGACTGCCTCCTTCTATGCACTGCTAACATCACTCATAACTTTCTATACTTATTCTTTGTAACACTTACAATTTGTTAACATCCCTTTGTTTGTTAATTATTTATCTCTAGTCTGAAGACCATCAGAGCAATTTACATACCTCTTTTGTCGACCATTTAATAATTAGCTCAGAGTGCATATCTGGCACATAGCAGGTAATCAATAAATATTTGCTGAAAATGTTGACTATAAACATCTGTTCATCCAAATTCAATAAGCCCATTTTTGTTGAGGCACAAATTTCAGGTAAGGCTTATAGAGCCGTACTTCTGTGGACAAAGGAATTGTGCAAGTTCAGGTTACAATTTGTGGTCAGAGAAGGTATTTTGTCTGCACCCCTGAAATTGTGCCCTATGGTGAGGTTGATGAGGTTTAGATGTAGTCTTTGGCTCTGGAATTTTTCTTTGTGACTTTTATACAAAGGCTGCAGGAAAGTCTTAGTGCTTAGAGTTAGTTTTGCCTGCAGTAAAGGCACAATGGCCTTGTTTTCTCCCAATACATACTGCCTCTACGAGCCACGTGATTTTGGCTGGAACCCTGGTTGATATTTGATATGAACGTGTCAGGCAATATTAATGTGAATTTAATGAAGTTTAATAAAGAGCTCAAAGCATACTGATTTTAGTTTAAACCTTGGGCCAGAGCCGGACAAAAAGTCTTCAATTTTTATATGGTTCAGCTTAGTCCCTTCTTTGAGGGGCCCCAGGGAAGTTTGGGGGTTCCCTTTGTTGTGGTTTCCTTGACTCCTATTTGGCCTTAAGATCTGGAGATCCCCATCTTATCATCAAAGCTCAAAGCAGGAATAAGAAAAAACAATAGAGAGAGAATCCTAGAAGTGGGAACACCAAGAAATGAATTGTCACAAATGATATTCAATTCAATCCTTATAAAAATTCCAATGGAATTTTTCACAGAAAGAGAACAAATAATCCTAAAATTTGTATAGAATCACAAGAAACCCTGAATAGTCAAACTAATCTTGAGACAGAAGAACAAAGCTAGAGGCACCACACTCCTATATTACAGACTATATTACAAAGCTATAGTAATTAAAAGAGTATGGTTTTGCTGTAAAACATAACCAAATGGAACAGAATAGGGGGCCCAGAAATAAACCCATACATATATGATCAATTAATTTACAGCAAAGGAAGAAAGAATACAAAAATGGGTAAAAGGACAGTCTCTTTAGTAAGTGGTATTGGGAAAACGGACCAGCCACACGCAGAAGACTGAAGCTGGACCACTATCTTACTGCCCTCAAGTTAACTCAAAATGGATTAAAGACTTGAATGTAATACCTGAAACCATAAAATTCCTAGAACAAAACAGAGGCAGGAAGCTCCCTGGTATAGGTCTTAGTAATGATTTTTGAATCTGACACCAAAAGAAAAGGCAATGAAAGTAAAAATAAATAAGTAAAACTTGCTGAAGCCATAAGTAAAGTGAAAAGACAACCAACTGAATGGGGAAAAATAATTGCAAATCATATGTCTGAAGAGGGGCTAATATCCAAAATATATAAAGCACTCATATAACTCAATAGCAAAGAATGAATTCAAATAGAAAATAAGCAGAAGATCTGAATAGACAGTTTTCCAAAGAAGATATACAGATGGCCAACAGGTAAAGGAAAAGATGCTTAACATCAATAATCATCAGGAAAATGCAAATCAAAACCATAATGAGATATCACCTTGTACCTGTCAGAATGGCTATTATAAAAAAAAATGACAAATGTTATTACCATTTAAAAAAATTAAATGCAGTAACAGCATTTAACTTCTTCATACCTTCCACTGAGTGCTTTATTCCCTAGTATCAGGATCCCAAAGAACCCTTGACCTTAACTCATGCTTTTCCTTCTGTGTGGCAGAATTAGGGATGAGCATAGGAAGACCTAACTCCCATCAGAAGTTGAGAGTACACCGAAGCATAAATTGTAACATTGCCCACCTGTCTGGTCACACTTCCAAAAGGGGCCATATGTATGTATTTTGGATTTGGCTAGATACTCCTCACCAGTTATGGACTGGATGTTTGTGCCCCCGCCCCCCAAATTCACATGTTAAAGCCAATCCTTAATGGAATCGTATTAGGAGGTTGGGCCTTTGGGAGGTAATTAGGTTTATATCAGGTCACAAGGGTAGAGCTCTCCTGAATGAGCTCTCCTGAAGTGCCCTTATAAGAGTCACAAAAGAGCTCTCTGTCTCTCTCTCTTTCTGTCTGTCTCTCTCCCCCCTCAGCCACGTGAGGAGTGAGATGTAGGCCACCTACAACCTGGAAGAGGGTTCTCAGCAGAACCCACCCATGCTGGTGCTCTGATCTTGGACTTCCAGCCTCCAAAACTGTGAGAAATGTTTCTACTTTTTATGAGCTACTCAGTCTATGGTACTTTTTTATGGCAACCAGGACTAAGACATATTCAGGCTGGCAAGCTCTTATTAATCTTTCACACCTACTTAAGAAACCACCTCACTTAATGCAGCCACTTAAAAGGGTGCTCCACCTATTCTCTCTTTAACCTTTAAAATTTCAGTGTTTTCATGCCCCACCTTTCAACCGCCAGCAATGCGACTCTTTTCCTGAGAGTATTTTTGGGGACCAGAGCCTGCTCTACCCCTACATAAGACAGGTCAGAAACGCTGGGGAATTAATGTCCCCGTAGGAGCAGCTCTCAAATAATGTCTGACAGGATTTGGTGTATGAATAGCCCAGCTCCCTTGCCCCCTTGGTGGGAGGACATTGAGGTGTACATTCAACACTGGCTCCCACAGTTCCTCAGCTGAGCTAAGCTCTCTCTACACACAGGGATACCCTAGCTGATAATGCATCCTTTTTGGGCCACTTTCCCTCCCAGGCTAACTTTCTCACTACTCTACCAGTGTTTACTGAGATTCCTTCCCCCTGCCCCTGCCCCCTAAAAAACTGTTTGCACTTGATTCCTTTCTAAACAAATAAATAAACACAAACAATTAAGCCACCCCCTCTGTGAAGTCTTTTTGACTCAGTCACCCCTCACTTTGCTCTTGTGTTCCTAATCGCCAAAATTATCAACTGTTGGTTGACTTGCCTACCTTCTGCACTGAACAGTGAACTCTGTGGGTGAAGGGACTGAATGGTATTTATCTACATGCCATCAGCACCTAGTACTGTGCTGGGCACATCATAGGTACTCGTTGTTGTGTGAACAGAAAATCACAAGCTTCTTGAAATAACAACTTGCCTGATACCTTGTTTGCTTCCACAACAACCGTTGTCAGCTCCCTCCCCACATCCCCTTGGCCCTCTCTTACTATTTTTCTGTACCTCTCCCCTTCCTTTATCCAATGACCTGAACCTGTGACTCTTCTTTGAAAGTCTACCCTTGGACTGCTGAAAGTGCCTGTGAGTTTAAACTCAGCCCCAGGAAAGAAAGTGGGCTCACTTACAGGAAAGTAAGTGGGTTCATGTGCTAATGGCCACACAACTTTTGGTTCTGTGTGTTTAGAGGTCCTGGTTCCCAGGGGGGGATTCTTCCTTCATCAGTTACCATAAGAATTCCACTTACAGTAAAGGTATGACTCCTACCTGGTCATTTAAGGCTCCTTGTGAGAGTAGAAAAGAAAGCAGCTACCCTACTGGCAGGGACAATTGATCCTGAACATCATGAAGATGTAGGGCTGCTACTACATAATGGCTAGGGATCTAGGGCTCCACTGGGCTTGTCTTGGCGCTCTATGGTTATTTTTAACTGTGAACGAGCAATTACAGCAACCACAGCCTGATATGAGAGTTGTGACTGGACTCAGATCCCTCAGGGATGAAGGTCTTGTTCACTGCACCAGGCAAGCTGCCTAGACTAGCAGCAGTGCTAGCTGATGATAAGTGAACTCTAGAGTGGGTGGTAGGGGAATGAGATAATGAATACCAGTTATGAACTTGAGATTAATTATAGCAATGGGCTTTTACTCATCCCTCTAACCCTCCCTCCTCTGGTAAGTTTTTCCCAGAAATTTTGACCACCCATCATTTTGAAGAAACTATAGCAGTATGAAGTGGACGTAATGTGAGATGTACCTGGATGTAGGCAATTAGATCACTTCAGATCCCTATACCTTTTCTGTGCGCTTCTACCCTGGCTTCAGTATGCTTTTGTCTCCTATAAGTCTTGTCTGGGCCTCTCCCTCAGGAACCTGCTTGCAGGGTATTGGAACTTCTTTACCTGCAAGTGTAGAGAGCTGTAAGTGCCTGGGAGTTCACGTCCTGGGGGTGAACTTAGACAATGACTGAAAAGGATAGAAATGTGACAGCCCAGACCCTTATCCCCAGGTCAGACTTGAAGCATAATCTAAACTCCACAGTTTTCTCTCAGGATCAGGCTTGCTGTTAAAGAACTTTACCTGAAATCTCCCCTTCTCTGTTGCTTCCCCTGTTCCTTTACCGAATTGTTCTGGGATGAATCATCTCAAATTCTGCTTTTGGAGAGCCTAACATAGCACAGACTCTTCCCTCCTTGTCCAACTTTTCATAAAACAGATTATGATTGAGTCACAGTTGTTTTTTTAAATGACCACAGCTGAGTAACTGAATGTGGAACCACCCAGGAGGCAGCTCTTTTTTGAAAGAGATGAGTCTCCTGAGTCTCTTGCATTTCTATGTGCCTTGCAACAGAGGCACTGATTGCTCTTCATTCCAGATTTTCTTTTCAAAGTATTTATGTGGTGAAAAGCTTTGGAAGATATAGATAGTGACTTCCTCATACTAAGGGCCAGCATGTTTATTCCTCCATATAAAAAGGCATGTTCCCTAAGGTCAGGGTTCCTTTCCCATAATGTAACCCACTGCATGTGCAGGCTTCTTTGGGAGGGGGGTCCATCCACATTGTCCTGGGGCGCTTGGGAACAAGGGGAATCGAATATGCTGATGGTCATGCTGTTTGTTGCGCTATGAGTATAAAGTCTTTAGTCTCTGACCCAGAAGCCTGGTGTCTCCTGCCAGCACCCATGAAACTGTGGCAGGCTAGCTTCCCACCTTGAAAAATAGGGTAAACTTTTTGGTTCTTTACTGTTCTTGGTAGTCTTCTGCTCGGGATTGCCGGTGGTTCTTTCCCTCTGCTGGCCATCGTGTCCTACTCACTTATTTGTCAAATTTGCCAGACAGGCTTTTCTGACTGACCCTCGTCTCCCTCAGGTCTTGTCTCTTGGTATCTGCTGAATGGTCATATGTCATTTTGATCTTCACTAACAACAACAACAACAACAACAACAAACAACAACAACAACAACAACACCCCATACAACGAAAAAGCATTTCCCCAGGGATGCCCTGCCTCAAACACCCAGGCTTTCCTTATTGACTGTAATCTTAAAGGACCCAACTCCCCTCTGAGCTCCTGAGGTCCCTGATGGCTGGGCCCCCCTTCAGCCTATCCTAGCCAGCTGCCTTGGGTAGAGGACCTACCCAGAGCAGAATACCCCCTTCCCATATTTCCCTGTTTTTGATCCTGTATATGAAAGTCTAAGTTTTCAAATAGAATTTGAGTTGTTCATTAACATGTTAAAATGAGCCCAAAGGACTTCATAAATTGGCATGTTATTATTTTAAGTGACAGAGAAAATAACACTGAGAAGTTAAACCCAAAGTTTCTTGACAGCTCATTTGTGAAATCAGAAAATCCTATTTTTTTAAAGTTTCAATTTCTATTTTACTTACTGTCAAAGTGGTGATTTTGTTTTTATTACCGCCCAAAAAGCCCATTATCTCTTTCATCACATGAGACTGCTCAAAATAACATGTCTCGCTTAGAGAGGGACAGCTCAAAAAACCGTGCTATGAAGGATTGTGGTTTTGTTATGGAATGTCTTGGGCTTTGATTGGTAGAAAGGAACTTGGAAAAATCTGTGTTATGGAGACTTAAAATCTGGTGAAGATTTTATTATAGGATTTAGTACTTACATAGTTTTAAGCAAGATATCCAATTCCACAGGAAAATTGTGGGCTAAGAACAAGCCCCATTTTTAATTTACTGATCTTGAGCATTTAAGTTCTCCAAGCCTTTGCTTGTTTGACTGTAAAGTAGAAATAATAATAACAGTAGCCCCCAAGGGCCGTTAGAAAAATCAAATGAAATGATGCATCTGTATGCACAATAAAGCATTATGCAAAGCAGAGCATGCTGTATGACACAGAAGAGGAATTTAATAAATATGTGGAATGAAGGAAGGCAATGTTATTTAGCAACTGCAAATAGACTCAGATCCATTAAAAGAGATGGTTTTGAATCTTGATAAAGATGAAGTGATTTTTCATAAAGTATAATTAATAAAATTTATTTTCCTGGATCCAAACTTTGTTTAGGATTTTATGACATCAAGAATTAGGAACCTAATTGCTCTCCATGACATTAGCTTCAAAAGTTTAGGAATTTACCCTCCAATGTATGACAACAACAACAACCCAACTCAAACTTCATAATATTTTCACATGATACTTTCTGCAGGTTGACAAGATCTGTGAGTTTTTAAACGGGGGTATAAAGTAGCCCTTTTATTTGCCTCGAAACTTCTGGCATCAGTTATCTCTAAAATTTTATCAGTGAGCAACCACCAGAAAAAGGATTTTGACAGCTATTATTGTACTAAAATAGGATGAATTGAAAAATGGTAACAAAGGTTTAATTTTGGAGTGTAAGTTCATGCACGATGATTTAGATTGATCCTGGCTGCCTTAGATGTGGCCCTGGGGTTCCCCAACTATTGGGCTTTATTGGGAGCCACATCTTCTTGTCTCATTTTCTATCTTTGAAAGTAACTAATTCTGAGTGCTTAAAATTTGAATAATTAGTTCAGTGAACAGTACAATGCAATAATATGTTGTTGAAATAAATTGACTATCAAATAAGATACTGATCAATTAAAGCTGAATTTTAATTGGTTCAGAGAGTTCATCTATTAACATTTTTTTGTCTTACAACAATAACTCTCTAAAATCTGATTTTGGACTTCCAGCCAAGATGGAGGGATAGGTGGATGCACTTTGCCTCCTCACACAACCGAAAGAAAGACAACAACAAATTTAACAACAAAAACAACCAGAACTGCCAGAAAATTGAACTGCATGGAAGTCCAATAACCAAGGAGTTAAAGAAGAAACATTCATTGAGACCGATAGGAGGGGTGCAGCTGGGGCATAGAGGACACGCAGCAAGGTGGCAGATGGAGGATGGGGTGGGTGAGGCAGCAGCTAGTTTAGCAGGTGGTCCCACATTTGTGTGTGGATAAACAGGGAGGAACAACTGGGGAGCGAGACAGACTGCCCCACCAACATGGGGGAAATAAAGCCTCGAAACCTCTGGTGGTAAAAGCCTGTGGGGGTTGTGGCAGTGGGAGGAACTCCCAGCTTCACAGGAGAGCTTGTTGGATAGACCCACAGGGTCCTAGAATGTATACATACCCACCCACCTGGAAATCAGCACCTGAAGGACCCTATTTGCTTATGGGTAGCAGAAGAAGTGACTGAAAGCTGGCCAAGAGCTGAGCAAGTGGCATTGTTCCCTCTCAGACCACTACCCTACATACAGCACCACAACGCAGCAACCTGGGTTGTCCCTCCCTGGCGAATACCTAAGGCTCCACCTCTTACAATGTTACAGGTGTGGAGACAAAGAAATACGGCCCAAATGAAAGAACAAATCAAAACTCCAAAAACAGAGCTAAGTGATAAGGAGATACGCAACATATCAGATTCAGAGTTCAAAACACTGGTAATCAGAAAGAATCTGCATCCAGCAACAGAGTACTTCACTCCTCCCTCAGAATGAATGGAGACCAGAAATTGGATGTTTATGACCAAAACAAGCAGAGTTTCATCCAGCACTTCTCCGAGATTGTCAGGGTGCTGACTGAGGATGACATGGGGCACCCAGAAATAGGAGATGCTATTGCCCTTCTCAAGGAGGTCCTGGAGTACAATGTCATTGGAGGCAAGTACCAGCGGGGCTTGACTGTGCTGATAACCTTCCAGGACCTGGTGGGACCGAGAAAGCTGGATGCTGACAGTCTGCAGCAGGCCATGACTGTGGGCTGGTGCGTGGAAGTGCTCCAAGTTTTCTTCCTGATGTCAGATGACATCATGGATTCATCCCTCACCCGACGAGGGCAGATCTGCTGGTATCAGAAGCCAGGCATTGGTTTAGATGCCATCAATGATGCAATTCTTCTGGAAGCCTGTATCTACCGACTGCTGAAGCTCTACTGCCGGGGGCAGCCCTATTACCTGAACCTGATCGAGCTCTTCCTGCAGAGTTCCTATCAGACTGAGATTGGACAGACCCTGGACCTCATCACGGCCCCGCAAGGCAGCGTGGATCTTGGCAGATACACTGAAAAGAGGTACAAATCTATTGTCAAGTATAAGACAGCTTTCTACTCCTTCTACCTCCCTGTAGCTGCTGCCATGTATATGGCGGGCATTGATGGGGAGAAGGAACATGCCAGCACCAAGAAGATCCTGCTGGAGATGGGGGAACTCTTTCAGTTTCAGGATGACTACCTTGACATCTTTGGGGACTCCAGTGTGACAGGCAAGATTGGCACCGACATCCAGGACGGTAAATGCAGCTGGCTGGTGGTTCAGTGTCTGCAACAGGCTTTTCCAGAACAGCGCCAGATCTTGCAGGAGAATTACGGACAGAAGGAGGCCGAGAAGGTGGCCCGGGTGAAGGCGCTGTGTGAGGAGCTGCATCTGCAGGCTGTGTTCACGCAGCACGAAGAAGACAGTTACAGCCGCCTTATGGGTCTCATTGAGCAGGACTCACTGTCCCTGCCCCCACCCATCTTCTTGAGGCTGGCGCACAAGATCTACAAGCGGAAAAAGTGACCTAGAGACTACCAGGGTGTGGTGGGGGCAGGCTCTCAATAAATTACAGTAAATCCTCAAAAAAAAAAAAAAAACACTGGTAATCAGTATGCTCACAGAAATGGCTGAGTATGGTTGCAAAATAGAGGAAGAAGTAAAGGCTATACAAAGTGAAATAAAGAAAAATATACAGGGAACCAACAGTGACGGGAAGGAAACTGGGACTCAAATCAACGATTTGGAGGAGAAGGAAGAAATAAACATTCAACCAGAACAGAATGAAAGAATAATTTTTAAAAAATGAGGAGAGGCTTAGGAACCTCTGGGACAACTTTAAACATTCCAACATTTGAATCATAGGGGTTCCAGAAGGAGAAAAGAAAGATCAAGAAATTCAAAACTTATTTGAAAAAATAATGAAGGAGAACTTCCCCAATCTGGCAAAGGAAATAGACTTTCAGGAAGTCCAGGAAGCCCAGAGAGTCCCAAAGAAGTTGGACCCAAGGAAGCACACAGCAAGGCACATCATAATTACATTACCCAAGATAAAAGATAAAGAGAGAATCTTCAAAGCAGCAAGAGAAAAGGAGACAGTAACCTACAAAGGAGTGCCCATGAGACTATCAGCTGATTTCTCAAAAGAAACCTTGCAGGCAAGAAGGGGCTGGAAAGAAGTATTTGAAGTCATGGAAGGCAAGGACCTACATCCAAGATTACTCTATCCAGCAAGCTATCATTTAGAATGGGAGGGCAGATAAGGTCAAGTTCAAGGACTTCATCATCACCCAGCC
>VMDR010011232.1:0-28950 GCA_007922815.1 Macrotus californicus | reverse complement strand
ATGAGAACACTGAGGTGCAGAGAAATGAGGGATTTGCAGAGGGCGAGTTAGTGAAAGGGTGGGCCTGGGATTCCTAGCGGAGTCACTCTGGATCCAGTGTCCGTCCTCCTTCAACTGTTCCAGTCTTCCTAAATTTTAGTCATTTGAAAATCATCTTTATGTTTTTTTAGCCATACCCATACTTACCTGTTAGTGGGTTTTTTTTATTGAATAGATTAACATATTTTACTTCAATGTATTTATTCAAAAGAAAAGTTTTTATGGCTACCATATTGAGAACTCATGATACTGAAGATAAAAAGGATAATAATGAAGATAATCATAAAATCATAGTGAAAAAATCACTAAATCACAGCCCAACTGTAACCGGTTGAAGGTCAGTGCTCTCTTTGTTGATAAAAGGGTGATTTGAAAGTAAAAAGTGTTGTCAGAGTCAACTATCTACCAAGTTGTAAAGGGGACTGAAAAAGACACAACTTGAGAGGGGTGGGTTGGGGTACGGGTGTTAGTGAGGGAAGGGACCACAAGGTGGCCTCTGGGGTCTGGAATATCCTGTTTCTTTATCTATTATTAGTTACATGGGCAGGTTCAGTTGTGAAAATTCATCTACACATCTAGTATTTATTCAATTTACTCTGTTATATCTTAATACAATTTACATTAAAAAGCTACATGAAATAAAGCTTGTTGATATCTAAAACCCAAAATTAAGTATTATATTATTAGTTGGTCTAGTGGATTTTTATTTTATTTTTTTAGACCATGGTGGTGTCAGTGGAGGCATATGTAGAATCTATTTTAGAGGGATTTAACGATCAGTCTACTTAGAAACAACTTGCAGAAATAAAGGACTGCACTGATTTCTGGGAACATGTGGGAAAGAAGATGGAAATAAAGATGTCTTCTATTATCTATACTAATTTGCCAGAAAGTGACAATGCCTCTCAGATTCTTAAAGTTGGTAAACAACTTCTCACCTGAGATCCGCAGTAAAGAACTCAAAGTAATCATGTGCAGGTAGCGGGTGCAAGTGCTCTTCCAGCTGCTCCTTGGTGAGGCTGGGAGGAAGGCGCCGGATAACCACCTGGGGAAAGGATGCTGGCTGCATTTTGTTTCACTATTACTGTGTTAAGCTTTAATTATTTCAACACTTGGTGACCTGTGTTTATGCTCAGAGGAAAATCTGAGCAACCTGGAAAACCAGGAGTCCAGCAAAAAACACACACTTTAGAAAAGGATCAGGAAAACATACATGAGAACATGGCTGCCAAAAGGGTAATGAAGGCTGAATAATGGAAAGGGATCTGTGAGGTCAGAAAAGGCTGTGCACAGCCGTTCTTTTTCATGTAATCATTTCATTACTACCAGGCAACTGTTGGCATGTCTGTGCCCAAGGTGAAAAATAATGCCTTCTCCTACACTCTCTCTGCATGTTAGGCCACATTACAAGGTAAGACTCACGCGAGGAATGTATGTATGTTGGAATGCTTTTCCAGCAGTAACAAACCAACGGTGCATTTGTCCTTACAAAGTAACTCCGCCTGCGGTACACACCTTTCGCCTCAAGCCCACGGTGTCTACACTGCGAGCCCTCTCCCACCACACCATCAGGCTTTCCAGGCTCTCTACCCTCCCGGCTTCTCTGGACCTTGGAGGACCTTCACCTAGCCGCACCATTCCTCTTTCGTGCCCCCTCAGGCCCAGGTCCTCGACAGTGTGGACAACTACTACCCCTGGCTGGTGAGCCCAGCATCTCTGCCCTAATGTCCACCTCTGGAGGCTGAAAAGAAAATTCTTTCTCCCCAAATTAGAAAACAGAACGTCAGAGTGCGCCGAAACTGTCTCTGGCATCGCCAGGTGCTCTGGACAGGGCTGCGCGGGCGCTGTCCCCGGTGCTGAAACGAACCGCCACGAGAGTCCCGCCCCTTCCCTCGCCCCGCCTCCACCACAGTCTGAAACGTCCTCCACGTGACGTGCGCCGGCCTCTCCAATGCTCACCCCGCCTCCGCCTTCCTGAGGACCGTACTCTGGCTCTAGGCTCGCACCACCGCTCTTCGTGGAAAACTCCCCTTCCTCTAGCGGGTGTTGCCTGCAGCGCTCCGCCCAGCGACGTCCTTCCCCGCCCGGGTCTCCAGTATTCTCCGGAGTGTGCAGGCACCACCCGTTCTCGCCCCGCTCCACGCCGGGCAGGACCCTCCACCTCCCGCGAAGTTTGTCGGCACCGCGCCGTCCTCACCCCGCCGCGCCCCCGTTTCTGGTCTCACACCCACCTTGCTCAGAACGGTCCTCTTCTCCTCGCGAGGTTTGCCTGCGCTGCCCCCACAGCTGGAGGACAAGGCTGGCGGCGCCCCTGCCTCTCTCCGTGGAGACTCCCGGCGGAACTGAACTTCCACAGCTGATGTCCTCTCCCTCCCGCTCTGGCCCCGCACGGCAACGGCCTCCTTTTCCGAGCGCATTCCGTACCCGCCGCGGACCCACCACCGCCTCCCGCTTGGGCCTAAACTTCGCGAGAACTGGAACGCCGGTGCCCGCACATTCGCCCCCGCCCCCTCGGTTCAAACACCGCCCGCTGCCCTCCCCCTGGCTCACGTCGCTCTAGGTCCAGCACCCCAGTTCCTTGTCCGAGAGCTACGAAGCCGCACCCTCACACGGGACTGGAGACACCCGGGGATCAGTGGGCTTGCGGCCGGGCCGGTACCGGGAGCGTAGAGTCTGGGAGCCCCGCAGCCCGAACGTCCACACCTCCACCAGCGCCTGGTGCCGCCCGCGCCGAGATGCACGGTCGCCCGGAAGCGGCGGTCTGGGCAGGGGAGGCGGGCATGAGATGCCAGGCTGCCCTCGCTTTCCTGCTGCCCGGATTTTGGAGGGTCTGGGGCCAGAAGAGGCATCAGCAGTCACCAGGAAATACAGGACCAGAGCACGTTTGGCTCCAGCAGGGACCTTTAGTAAGGCTGCAGGGCTGAATCTGTTTCCCGCAGAGAAGAGCAAGCCCTTTGACTAAACGTTACATACACGTGCTTAATAAACTACTTAGTTACTACTTTTTAAGGAAATCTGAACGTTTCACCAGAGAATAGCAATTCCACTTACGAAGTCAGGTGACTGAAGAACAGCACAAATCGGCTTTCCTGCATGGAATAAAAGGATGCACCGGAGTCGAGAGCATAAATTGGCTGATACATAAGGTTCATTTCGGCTGTCCTTAGGAGCGCCGTTGTGAGTGTCGACCTGTGTGGATAGCGGTTCAGGCCAGAGCAGAGTAACACCTCAGACCCACGACATTCACAAAACAGGACTTAAGGTTTTCAAATGTAATTTTTACTGAACTTTTGGGGGAACGCTCAATGAATGGGACAGCAACCAAACAAGGTTCACATTTATTTTTCATTTACAGATACAGGCAGTAACATTTTAGGTTAGTATAATTTATATATGGAAGTTCTTCCTTTTTAAAAGCCATGTTTTCATGATTTTCTATTTTTTCTTTATGCACATTGGGCATACTTTTCATTCATAGCACTTTCCCCCAAGAACTTCAAGTACAAACGGAAAAGGAAACTGGAGAATAGAGTAACTGAGGCATTAAGAGATCAAGGGAGCCGCCAGCTGATAATGGTAGTAAATCTAGGTTTACCACAATCCAGTACTTCATCCTTGAACCACTAAATGTCTGTAAACATCCCGTAAGTCTGAAGGTGTTCACTACAGACAGTTTTAGTAGTTTTGTAATAAAGTGGCACAAACTATTAATAGATCGTGTTCTTTTTTGTCTCAAATGAAGTCTGTATATCAAGGCTAGTTATGCCGATCAGAAGCTCTAATGGTTTTATCTGTGAGAAAAAGGAAACTGGTTGCCAGACAAAATCTTTTAATATAGTGAGTGAGAAGTAGGAGAGAATGGGCTGATGGTGAAAAATATGAAAAGCATTCATTTGAAAAATGTATTTCAGCAGTCTTTGAATACAAAGCACATAACTGGATTATCTTTCTAAAAAAACTGCTCTCCATGTACTTGCAGGTCTTCACTCTAATTTCTAAATATAACTCAGATTAAACAACTAACAGTATCTAATTTTAGCTCTGTAGTGATGTTTCTAGATAAGGGTAATAAAAAGGATCCTAAGTCTCACACCTCACTTCCATTCTCATTGAAGCACTCTTGCTCCAAGGGAACCCTCTTCTTACTAATCAAATAACACCAAAAGTATCAGAGAAAAGAACTGACCTGAGCTTCTCAATAGCCTGATCAGACACAAGGCCTTGTGATCTTTCTCATGTCCATATTTTAAGCCCAGCACTGTGAAGCCACAAGCTTACGCTCTAAAGCCCTGTCAGCCCATCTAACTTTCAGGCAACGTGGCTTCATTTGAGATGCCTCAGAATCTTGAGCACAGCTCCATTAACTAAGTACATTGTAACTAGTATGACAGATGAAGGATGTGCCCTACAACCCAAAACTGCCTTCACTTAAGCAGGAAGTGTGTCTTTATTCAATTCTGCGTGCCCAGCTCAGGCCTGCAGCTGGCACTTATAGGCACTCACTGTTTGTTGGATGTGTCCAAAATCTGTCCAGAAAGTATCCATCCATGTACTATGAGAGACATTTATTGAAGATCTAAGATACAAGAAACATTGTACATAATACAGTGATGCCTCAGTGTCCTTTGAAGTAGGCCCCCTGGGGCCTCACATTTCTCCCAGTGTCTCTTCCACTGTTCAAAACAGTCAGCAAAATCCTTTGTTGGCATCCCATCAGCTGCCACATCATATTTTCCTGAATCTCATCAATGGTCTGAAATCTCTTCCCTTTCAAAGGTGATTTTTGTTTTGGGAAAAGCCAGAAGTCGCAGGGTACCATATCTGGGCTTTAGGGGAGCTAAGTCAAGTGGGTCATTTGATGTTTCACCAAAAAACTGCACGAACGTGATGCGTAAGTGGGCATGTTGCCACGATGAAGCTGCCCATAGCTGCAGTCGTTTTCATTGTAATGCATCTCTCAACTGACAAAGGACATGGGGTTAGTACTCCTTACTCATTGTTTGAGCTGGAGGGGTGTACTCGTGGGGGACACCTTCCCAATCAAAAAAGTTAACATGGTCTTGATCTTGATGTGACTTTGCCACACCTTCTTTGGGCATGGAGAACCAGGTAACTTAACTTCCAGTGGGATGACTGGGCCTTCGCTTCCAGATCACAGCCCAAGACCCACCTTTCATCTCTGGTTATGACCTTCTCGAGGAAATCTGGTTCATTGGTAGTGGTTTGAATCAAGTCATTAGCAACTGCAGCACGATGTTCCTTGTGTTCTGGTAGCAGAAGCTGTGGAACGAATTTTGCCACGTTTCATGCCAAGATTCTGCATCAAAATTTCCGATACAGTAGTTTTTGGAACCCTGGATCACCTTTTAGTTCTCACACTGTCAGATGCTGATCTTTGGTGATTGCAGCCTGTACATGTTCAACATTCTCAGGTGTTCTGCTTGTTGCAGGCCTTCCAGAATGTGGAACACTTTCAACAGATTATCAACCATATTTGAAGTGTTTGTGCCACTCTTATTTGAGCTGCATTTACTGCATCGTCCCCCTAAGCCTTCTGAATCATCTGACTAGTTTCTGCAGAGGAATGTTCAAGCTTTAAGCTAAGTTTGATGCAGATTCATTGCTCTACTTGCTCAGTTATTTTGAATGTGACGGTCACACAGTACACAGGCTCACTCAGTGGCACTTACTGCCCCCACTGACTAGTACAGTGAAGTCGTCATTGTTCACGCATGCATGTTCCACTCCACTCTCCTTGGCTGCCAGGTTATATTGATGTTGTGCAAACTGTTCTCAATATATTAACAATGGCTGCACTTTTTTTCAGACAGACCTCGTATTTCTTGTAAATCCAGCCAGCAAAATGCCCAAATGATTTTCTCCCTAAGTGACAGACACCACTGTCAATTTTTAAAGAGCCTCTGATTCTGTACTGCCTGTTATCACAAATAAAATCCAGAGAAATGGATTCACAAAAATGACAGAATTTTACAATTTAGGTTTGTCTGCTGAAATTATTATTTAAATAAAATTAAATAATGCAAATGTCAAGGTACAGAAAATGAAACACACTAGGCAAAATAGCCTATGATTTTATATGAAAAATAAATATATTAAAAATGTAGCTTCTGCTCTGGCTGGTGTAGCTTCAGTGGATCGAGCATGAGCTGCAAACCAAAGGGCCGCCAGTTCAATTCCCAGTCAGGGCACATCCCTGGATTGCAGTCCACATCCCCAGAAAGGGGTGTGTGAGATGCAACCACATATTGGTTTCTCTCTCTCTTTCTCCTTCCCTTCCCCTCTCTAAAAATAAATAAGGTCTTTTAAAAAAATGTAGCTCTCCACACAGCTTGTTAAAATGTTCTATTTTATATACGTAGAGAACTACAGCAAAAGAAACCAGTAATAAATCATCTTGAAACTTCAAAGTGAACACGGTAACTTCGTCTTTGCTTAACACTCCACTCGTAAATGTGGCCCTGGGCTAAATGTGTCATAGGAAAGGCTATGTTTAACTTGAGAGCACAGGTCTAATTGGTGGATGACAGTGACTTACAATCAGCTGGTGAACATAACACTCCCATCTTCCTTGAAAGGTAACAGCAGAGTCACTTTAAAGAGGGAAATAAGGACAGCTTTTAGAAAACTAGTCATCATTATGAGGGGCTGGAAAATTGGGTAGTCACATGAAAATACGTGGCAGTACAATTACACATTGCCTTTTGGATAGACTCTGAAGTCTAAACATTGGTACTGAATTGTTGGTCTGAAAAGCAGCTGAGTCAAATGCCTTGAAGCTTTTGCCTTTTGTCTTAAAGTACTATCCGTAAAGTAATGGCTCACTATCAGGAGTTTGCTTTCCAAGATCATGATAGATGATAAATGAAGGAACTAAATGAAGAAATGTCTTGGTCTGGTGGGCAAAATAAATGTTAAAAAGATATATTCCTTTTTATTTGTGAAACAAAATTTTAAGTTCAGTTGTTTGAATTTCTAGCCACAGCTAATGAGAAGGGGAGGCATAACAAGAGGCACATATATCTTGGCTGATGAGGCTCAGTGGTTTGGAGTATTTTCCCAAGAACCAGAAGGTCACAGGTTTGAACCCAGGCAGGACACATAACTAGGTTGTGGGTTGGGCCCCCAGTCAGGGTATGTGCGGGAGGCAACCAATCAGTTTCTCTTTCACATCAATGCTTCTCTCCCTTTCTCTCTCCTTTCCTTCCCCACTCTCTAAAATCAATAAGCATGTTCTCAGGTGAGGATAAAAAAATGACAGATAGCAAAGCCATTTAAAAGAAAAACTCAAAACATACTAGTTGAGTCTAAATAATGGTAGGTCATGGTATCTAAGTGCATCATTGCATTCTGACATTCCCGGTGATGATCTGAGACAGAGAATGGGAGATGGATGCCTCATTGGCAGTGCTGAATCCTCATCTGTAGAAAGCCTTACTAGTGGGAGCGTCACAAAATAAGAGCTAGTATTTTTCTGCCTTGTATATTACTGGTGTATACATTTTTTTCTACCTTAGCCATTGTATTTCTACGTTAAGAAGGTAGAGCCCTGGCTGGTGTGGCTCAGTGGATTTAATGCCACCCTGCAAACCAAGGGGTGGCAGGTTTGATTCCCAGTCTAGGTAGGGCACATGCCTGGATTGTGGACCAGGTCCCTAATAGGGGGCATGTATGAGGCAATCACACATTGATGTTTCTCTCCCTCTCTTCCTAATTAAAAAAAAAAAAAAATAGGTAGAACTATCTGGGATACATTTTAGGTTAAGAAGTTTTGGTGTTTAAAGCAGCACTTCAGGTGCCTGTAAAATTCATTTCTATGCAATACCTTATTTGTTAATGAAGCTGTGAATAAATGTCTTGGAATACAGCATTTTCTATGAAAAACTAGAATACTCCTGATCAACTCAGCATGACAGCTTGAAAGAATTTCTGTAAATGAAGCATATACCTTTACTAAAATGACTAATGAAAGCGATGTTTGCTTATTGCAGATATCACCCATGAAATCACAGTAAGATCCTGTGCTGATTGCAGTGAAGAGGTATGAAAATATTTAAAGATTAGAGACTTAGTAAATTTTTTATAATAAACCTTGAATATAAGTTTTCTAAGAGAAAAATTTTAACATCTTTCACAAAATAAATCACTTGCCAATATGCAAAACTGAATGAGAACTTTTCTTTCTTCACTCTGATATGGGGCATATCATTTCAATCCACTCTACCATAGCTGATTCCAGATGCTTTTACTCATTACCTAGCTATGAGGTATTAAAAATTACATGTCATTACTGATCATCACCTACTTATTTCATATGAATTCAGTTTTCAACTTCATACCTATGTGAGACAAGTGCAAATGATGCTAAAATAACTGAACAAAAACAGGCCAAGAGAGCTTACAACATTTACCAACAGTTAAAAGGAATATCATCAAGTATTAGTATGTGAGCAAGTAGGTAGTAACTCATGTCCTACCCACAAGAATGTAGACATTATAGAGAACAGTAATCACATTCATTTTGTAGAACAAAATTATAAGTTTGTGACAAAATCTGTTCAATTCTTTTGGCTTTTTTTTAAAGTGTCACAAAATGTGCTTACTAGCTGGTTGAGTTTATTAGTTTAAATACAATTATGATCTTTGAGTGTTTCTTTTAAAACATATTTTATTATTACAGTTGTCACATTTCTCCCCCTATATTCCCCTCCGCTCCACATACCCCTTCCCACCCACATTCCCCCTCTTTACTTCATGTCCATGGGTCATATATATAAGTGCTTTGGCTTCTACATTTCCTATACTATTCTTAACCTCCCTCTGTCTATTTTCTACTTACCATTTATGCTTATTCCCTGTACCTTTTCCCCCATTCTCCCCACTCCCCGTCCCTGCTGATAACCCTCCATGTGATCTCCATTTCTGTGATTCTGTTCCTGTTCTAGTTGTTTGCTGCTTTTTGTTTTTTAGGTTCAGGTGTTGATAGTTGTGAGTTTGTTGTAATTTTACTTTTCATAGTTTTGATCATCTTTTTTCTTAGGTAAGTCCCTTTAACATTTCACATAATAAGGGCTCGGTGATGATGAACTCCTTGAACTTGACCTTATCTGGGAAGCACTTTATCTGCCCTCCAATTCTAAATGACAGCTTTGCTGGATAGAGTATTCTTGGATGTAAGTCCTTGCCTTTCATGACTTGGAATACTTCTTGCCAGCCCCTTCTTGCCTGCAAGGTTTCTTTGGAGAAATCAGCTGTCTTATGGGCACTCCTTTGTAGGTTACCGTCTCCTTTTCTCTTGCTGCTTTGAAGATTCTTTCCTTATCTTTAATCTTGGCTAATGTAATTATGATGTGTCTTGGTGTGTTCCTCCTTGGGTCCAACTTCTTTGGGACTCTCTGAGCTTCCTGGACTCCCTGGAAGTCTATTTCCTTTGCCAGGTTGGGGAAGTTCTCCTTCATTATTTGTTCAAGTAAGTTTTCCATTTCTTGCTCTTCCTCTTCTTCTGGTATCCCTATGATTCGGATGTTGGAATGTTTAAAGACGTCCTGAAGGTTCCTAAGCCTCTCCTCATTTTTTTAAATTCTTGTTTCTTCATTCTGTCTGGTTGAATATTTCTTTCTTCTTTCTGGTCCACACCGTTGATTTGAGTCCCGGTTTCCTTCCCATCACTATTGGTTCCCTGTACATTTTCCTTTATTTCGCTTAGCATAGCCTTCATTTCTTTAACCTAATTTGCAACCATATTCAACAAATTCTGTGAGCATCCTGATTACTAGTGTTTTGAACTGTGCATCTGATAGGTTGGCTATCTCTTCATCGCTTAGTTGTATTTTTTCTGGAGCTTTGATCTGTTCTTCTGTTGGGGCCATTTTTTTTGTCTTGGCATGCTTGTTATGTAGTAAGGGGCAGAACCTTAGGTGTTCACCAGGGCGGGGCAGCCATGTTGCTGCGTTGTGACGCTGTATGTAGGGGAGGGGTCCGAGAGGGAACAGTGCTGCTTGCTCCACTCTCTGCTGGTTTTCAGTCACTTCCCCCGCTACCCACAATCAAATTGGGCCTTTCTGGTGCTGATTCTGGGGTGGGTGGGTCTGTGTACGTTCTAGGACCCTGTGGGTCTCTCCAACAAGCTCTCCTGTGAGGCTGGGAGTTTCTCCCGCTGCTGCCACCTCAAACCCCACAGGTGTTTTCAATCAGAGGTATGAGGCTTTATTCCCCCGAGCTGGGAACCTGGGCTGCATGGTCTGTCTCACTCCCCAGTTGTTCCTCCTGGTTTATCTGCACACAAATGTGGGACTGCCCAGTCCACAATCTACCTCCTCACCCGGTCCGCCAGCCACCGTCTTGCCGCGAGTCCTCTCTGCCTGGCTGCCCATCTCCACCCCTCCTACCGATCTGGATGAATGTTTCTTCTTTAACTCCTTGGTTGTCGGACTTCCATACAGTTTGATTTCCTGTCAGTTCTGGTTGGTTTTTGTTTTTAAATTTGTTGTCCTTTTTTTGGTTGTGCAAGGAGGCACAGTGTATCTACCTATGCCTCCATCTTGGCCAGAAGGTCGATCTTTGATTGTTTTAATTAATTTTGATACATACTATAGATAATTTTATGACTCCCAACATTTATCACAGTAATAGGAAAAAATCTAGCTACAGTTTTAAGGCATAGGAGTGACATCACAGAAAATGGCAGAGAAAAAAGCTCCAGGGATCAGTCCTTCCACCAAAACCATTAAAATGAAAAAAATCATCAGAATTAATTTTTGGAAGCTGATCAGGTAGGTACTATGGACATCAGGGGAGTACTTCATGACAAAACAACAACCAAAAAAAACACAAAACAAAAAAAACTCTGGCTGTCTGATAACAGTCCTTTGTGGACAGGAACCACCAACTATTCCTTGCCATGGGAGACCAGCTTGGTTCAAAGGCTAACAGAAAGGAGCTTGTCCTCTAAGAATCTGGAGTTGTACATACAGCTGTCTCTTGGTTTCAAGGGATCAGCATAAATGCTTAACTTGATCTGATCTTGCTTTGACATCCTCAGGCAGCAGCAATTTCCCTGGCACCATCAATCAGAAAATTTAGACACATATACTTTTTTAAAAACAAGTTCCAGACATTTAAAAAAATCTGTCAGTCACAGACTGACTAGGGAGACAACAGAACAGGACCTTCAGTAATCGCACACAGTAAGGAATACAGACTTTAGACAAATGGACAACTGAAGCCCTCAACAAGTAACAAAACCAACCCCTACAGAGGGTAAACTCTGAATTCCAGAGTTGTCATATTATGATATGCAAAATGTCTTCTCAACAAAAACTACAAAGCACACAAATAAACTGAAAAATATGGCTCTTTCACAGAAAAAAAAAATTGACAGAAATTATCTCAGAGAAAGCCCAGATACTGAAATTATTAATCAAAGATGTTAATCATCTGTATTAAATATGCTCAAAAGGCTAAAAGATCCACGGATAACGAACTAAAGGAGTTAGAAGAATAATGGGTGAACAATGACAGAAAATATCAATAAAGAGATGGAAATTATAAAAAGGATCCAAATAGAAATCCTGGAACTAAAAAGTACAACAGCTAAAATGAAAGAACCCACTAGAGGAGATCAACAACAGATTTGGACAAGCAGAAGAAAAAACTCAGTGAAAAACAGAATGAAGAAAAGTGGACAAACCTAAAAGACCCATGCAAATCACCAAACACACCAAAGCAGGCACTGTAGTAATTTAAAGAGAAGAGAAAGTGGCAGAAAATAATATTTGAAGAAATAATGGCTGAAAATCCCCAAATCCGATGAAAGAAATGAATCTATACATCTAAGAGACTCCAAGCAATATACACTCAAAGAAATTCCCACTGAGGTTCACTACAGTTAAACTGTCAAAAGACAAAGACAGACCTTCAAAGTAGCAAGAGAAGCGATTTGTCAGGTACACGTGAGTCTCAACATATTTCAGAGTTGATTTTTCATCAGAAACAATGGACATCAGAAGGCAGGAGGGGCAGACAGTTAAAGCTCTGAAAGAAAACACTGTCAACCAAAAACTCCTATCTGGTAAAACTATCCTTCAAGAATGAGGGAAAACTAAAATTCTCTCAATAAACAGAAATTAAGGAAGTCTGTTACTGGCAGACATGCCCTACAATAAATGTCAAAGGGAGCCCTTGAGGCTGAAATGAAAAGATGTTGAACAGTAACCTGAAATCATATAAAGAAATAAGGAACAATTGTAAAGATAACTACACAGGTAAGTACGAAAGCCAGTATTGGTGTATTTTTGGTTGTAACTCCTCTTTTCCTACATGATTTCAAATTCAAATGAGTAAAACAATAATTATGAATCATTGTTAGTGGGAACACAATGAATAAAAATGTAGTTTGTGACAATATTAAAGGGATAGGGGTAGAGGTGTACAGCATCAGTTTTTACACTATTAAAACTAAATTGAGTCCTGTTTGGTGTGGCTTAGTTGGTTGGCGTGTCACTCAGTAAACTGAAAGGCAGTGGAGTCGATTCCTGGTCAGGGCACATGCCCAGGTTGTAGGTACAGTCCCAGCTGGAGCATGTATGAGAGGCAACCAATCGATGTTTCTCTTCCTCTCTCTTGCCCACCTTTCCCCTCTCTCTAACGTGTCCTTGGGTGAGGATTAAAAAAAGAAAAAAAACCTAAATGGAATTACTACAACTAGGTTGCCGTAAGTTTAAAGTGTAAATTGTAATCCCCGTGATAGCCATGAAGAAACTAAAATGTAGAGTATTAAAATGGCACAGCACACACACAAAATTAAATGCAAAATAATGCAGTACAAGGGGAGCTGAGAAACAAAAAACATGCCAAACCTATAAAGAGCTAATTCTAAATTGCAGAAGTAGGTCTTTCCTTAGCAGCAACCACTTTAAATGTAAATGTATTAAATTCTACAGTTAATAAAAATATGATCCACTTGTATGCTGTGTAGAAAGACTTGCTTTAGATACAAAGACACGAAGAGGGTGAACGCAAAATGATAGAATAAATATTCCATGTAAACAGTAACAAAGAGCTTGGCTGGCTTTACTAATAATCAAATTTAAAAAGTCAGAACTATTAAATGGGCAAAAAGGACATCATACACAGACAAAAGGGTCAATCAATCAATCAGCTAGGTCAAGCATAAACATACACGTATCCATGGAGAGAACCCAAAATTTATGAGGCAAAAAGTGGATGGAATTGAATGGAGAAATACATAGTTTTACAATAGTAATTGAAAACGTCAACACCCACTCTCAATCATAGGTGGAATAAGGAGGGAGATCAACAAGGAAATGGTGGTGGGAAAACTGAATCTCCACGTGCAAAAGAATGAAGTTGGATCCTTAATTTACAACATTTGCAAAAATTAACTAAAAATGGGTCAAAGACCTAAATTTAAGAGCTAAAACTATCAAAATCTTAGAAGAAAACATAAGTGAAAGTGTGCATAACCTTGGATTTGGCAATACTTTCTTAAACATGACACCAAAGCACAGTCAACAAGAAAAAAAATAATTGGACTTCGTGGAATTAAAAACCTTTGTGTACCAAAGAGCACTATTAAGAGAGTAAAGAGAAGACATGAAGAATGGGAGAAAATATGTGTAAATCATGTATTTGATAAGGGTTTAATATCCAAAATCTATAACGAACACCTACAATTCAACAACAAAAAATAAACAATCCAATTTTGAAATGGGCAAAGGACTTGAAATAGACATTTCTCCAAAGAAGATATACCAATGACCAATAAGCACAGGGATAAGATGCTCAACATCACTAGCCATTTGGAAAAGATAAATTAACCCAAGGAGTGATACCACTTCCACCTAGAAGGAATAGAATATTATTCAGCCATAAAAAGGGAGTTTAAAAACAATTTTTGTATTATCCTTACCCGAGGACATTTTTTCATTGCTTTTGAGAAAGAGGAAGGATGGGGGGTGGGGGTGAGAGAAACATCAATTGGCTGCCTTCTCGTACACCCCGACTGGGGATCAAACCCACAACCTGAGCATGTGCCCTGACTGGGAATTGAACCTGCGACCTTTCAGTGTATGGAATGACACTCCAACTAACTGAGCCTCACCAACCAGGGCCATAAAAAGGGAGTTCTACTAGAACCTAAAACTTGGATAAACCTTAAAAATATTATGCTAAGTAGAATAAACTAGACACAAAAGGACAAATATTGTATGATCCCACCTATACAAAATTACCCAAAATGGGCAAATTCAGAGAAACAGAAAGTAGATTAGAGTTCACCAGGGGCTGAGAGGAGGGATGAGTGGAGAGTTACTGCTTAGTGAGTACAATGTTTCTGTTTGGGGTGATGAAAAAGACCTGAAAATAAATGCCACTGAACTGCACAACTGAAAATGTTCAAAAGGTCTATTTATCTACATCCACACATACTCACACTTTATTTCTTAGAGCAGCATAGGTACACAGGAAAATGAACAGAAAGCACAAAGTTGCCATATACTGTCTGCCTTCTCACTTCTCCCATATTCCCATCGTGAACTGGTATTGGGGGGGTGTGTGTGTATACTTACTTACCATAGAAAAGAAAAAAAACAAAACAAGAAAATAAACTGGGCATCTCACAGGAGGCTAGCTGAAAGAGCTCCCAGTGGCCAAAGCTGAAATAATTAAAGCCATACAATACATAATATTGCACAGGATTTATAACCTAAAATATAAAACATACACACAAGTCCATAATACTAAATGACTGAAAAATGAGAGAGAAGAGACAAATTTTCATCACCGAAGAATCCCAAATAATATGTGCAGATATACCCTCTTCCAGGCTGTGGAGCTTAAACGCTCTGGTCCCACTTAGGGTCACCTGGGCTTAGTGACTGTTTCTTAAGAATAGAGCATGGCCAGGGAACACACAGTCCCTTTACAGTGGAGAAACTTGGCAGACACCATCGTAACCAAGCGATCAAGGTTAACACCATCTGTGATAAATTGTTACTATGCACTCTGACATGAAGTGATGAGAAAGGTCCTTCATACCTGTGGTATTTTCCCCCCTAAACCCAGAAGTTATCACGACTCCAGTCAGATCATGAGAAATACATGACACAAACTCAAACTGAGGGATATTCTACAAAACAGGCCAGTCCTCCTCAAAACCATCCACGTCAGGAGAGACAACAGAAGTCTGAGATACTGTCTCAGCCAAGAGGAGCGTGACGAGACAGGACAGCCAAGGGCAGCGTGGCCCCTGGATGGGATGCTGGGGCAGAAGGACGACGATAGTGAAAACCCAGTGAAACCCAAATGAAGCCTGGAGTTGAGTTACTAGCAACATAAAAATGCAGGTTTCCTAGTTATGATAAAGGTTCACGGTGACGTAAGATGTTAACAACGGGGGAAACGAGTGAGAGGTATAGAAGCTCTGCAGTTTTCTGTAAACGAAAAAGCAGTCCGAAATCAAAGTTTACTGAAAAAGCAAAAAGACGTAATAGATGCTTTACCTTCTTTATTCCACTAGGCATAACTACTTTGTAGGGTCAGAAAATACCTGTTGCAAAGATGTGCTGTTTGTTCAGTCTCTTAAGGCAGCTCTCCGTTCCTAAATGTAGAGGTATAGTCTGGATTCATGTGAAAAAATGGGAAAATCTTAAGACATGACAAGAATGTGAGGAACACTGACCTACTCTACTCGAGGACAAAACAAATCGGGGCCCACTCGGGAATCACGTACTGTGGTCTGACATAGATGTCTCTAACATCATGTCACTTTCGTTCATTTCAATCTCAAAGGTTTCTTCCAAAGAAGGTCTGGAATCTGGGGTTTTCCTTGAGGTTTCCAGCGGTGTAAGCCCTGTTTCTTCTGTGGTCTGTTTTTCTACTTCAAATTCCCTGAAATCCCACGGAGGTGAGATAATGTTTTTTAGTGTCTTCATTGTATGTACATCAAAGTCGTAACACTTCAGTTTATCTTTAATGTCTGCTCCTAAAAAGAAACGCCACAGAAGAAATTCCATTACTTCACTGTCATTCCCATTGTCACATGACACTGCCTCCGTCATTTAAGTCAAACGGGACTTTCAAAAGCACAAGTATAGCTCAGGAGGAAAAAATGTCCCCACAATTTTCCTCTTCTTTTTATTTTTATTATCAAGGGAGACAACTAGGAAGACTTCTACAAGTACCGTATTTTGCCATGTATAATATGCATTTTTTGGCCCAGATTTTTGAGGAAAAAATAAGAATATGCATTATACATAGGTAGTACCTGAAATACCTTGTGTCTGTTCTTGTGTTTTGTAATTATCTGTTACATAAAATTTCTTAAACCATATATGTTAAAAAATAAATGCTAAAATTCCTTTATAATTCAAAAAACAAGTATCTAAATACAAATAATTAATTGAATTAAAAAATTAAAATGGGAGATTTTTTTCCCTGAAAGTCTGGCCAAAAACGCGGGCGCACATTATACACGGCAAAACACAGCACACGCAGTTTCGAATTCCAGCGTGGCTCGAGTCACAAGTCTCATGCACAGAAAAACCACTGTGAAGGTAAATACATTTCCACATATCAAAATCTTTAGAATGGAAAAAAGATCTTCCACAAATATATTAGGTTCAAACATTTCTGACATAAACAAAATGCAATTTCACACAGTTCAAACTAACCGGTGTTTTGACAGATAATGATGTATAAGTGTTCTAAAAATAAAAAAGTACATGTAGTGACTACAGTTGATACTATATTACACTTTTGAAAGCTGCTGACAGAGTAGATCTTAACAGTTTCAACATTAAAGAAAAACATGTAACTCTGTATGGTGACAAATGCTGACTCACTGTGGTGCTCATTTTGCAAAATACGCAAACATCAGATCATTACGTTGCCGAGCGGTAACTTATAGATGTCAATCATACCTCAATAAGAAGTAGAACAGGACATAAAGTCGTCGAGATTTTACACTTGGAAATCTTCTCTATAAAAGCATTACCTCTGTGAGGACAGGCAAAACATCTGTCTCACTCAGTACTGTACCTCCAGACGTCACTTCGCTGCGTAAAAATTTTGCATTTAAGCCTCAGAACCCAACCAAATGAGGGAAACTGAGGCTCAGATGTGCCCCAAAGCCACAGTGCTACTGAGTGGCAGAACTGAGATTTCAATCCGGGGTCTTCAGGACGCCAGAGTTAAGCTTCTTTTTTCGTTTTTTAGCCTTAGAAAGCTGAGTCATAACCTCGAAACCTTAAAGTGTGCACAGCTGGTTGAATTCGCACATACATATAAGCCCACACAGCCACCAGCAGACCAAAACAGAACACTTCCAGCTCCTAGAAAGCCATGCCATACTGCTTCTAGTAAATACTTCCCTCTTCCCAGCCAGAAGTAACCACCGCTCTGGTTTTTCTATCATCATTAATTAGTTTTGCTTAGTACTGATCTTCATATAAATGAAATCAAGTATATATTCTTCTTTCTGGTGAAAATTTGTGACATTCATGTATGTTACAACATGACCCAGAAGCCAGTCCTTTTCATTTTAATTCTGTAGCATTCTATTGTATGAGTATACCAAAATGTGTTTCTCCATTCTCCTACTGGTGGACATTCAGTTACTTCCAGTCAGGTGCTATGAAGAATAAAGCTGCTATGAACAATCCTGTGACCTTGGGCTTACTGAGGGCCTTGTTTCTGTTGGGCACAGTAAAACGGCTACACTGTCAGGTCAGTATGGTAGATCACTACCCTCAGAGCTGCCCTCCACCCTCCGCCCCCAATGAGTCACACGTCCTGGCACCTCTGCCAC
Organism: Macrotus californicus; assembly: GCA_007922815.1. Taxonomy (NCBI): domain Eukaryota; kingdom Metazoa; phylum Chordata; class Mammalia; order Chiroptera; family Phyllostomidae; genus Macrotus; species Macrotus californicus. Next base: position 11,066 of record VMDR010011232.1, on the reverse strand, counting down.
TCTTGAATAACCTTCCCACAGGTTGACTCTGCACTTAATCACATGGCTTGTTCTGATGAACAGAATGTGATAGAAAGGATTTCGTGTAACTTCTAGCTTTCAAGAAGTCTTGACCTTTAGAACCCTGGGATAAAAGACCCATGGAGAGGCCCAGCTATATCAACTGAGGTCCCCACCTATGTATGAGGCCATCTCAGATTACAAGCCCCGTCAAATGCCTGCTGACCACAGATGCATAACTGAATGAGACCTTCAAGAGCCAACAATCGACCCAAAGAACTTTGAGAAATAATATATATATTTTTTGGAGCAGTTTGCTAAGCAGCAACTGATAACGAATATAATAAGCCTGTGTAACTAGTAGGTTTGTTAAACAGTTTTCGAAACAGGTTTTATCTGTTTGTAACCCTAATGATAATCAACTATATGCAAGAGTTCCATGCCCTGGCTGGTGTGTCTCAGTGGACTGAGTGCTGGCCTGCAAACCAAAGGGTCACCGGTTTGATTCCCAGTCAGGGCACATGCCTGGGTGGTGGGCCAGGTCCCCAGTAGGGGGGACATGAGAGGCAACCGCACACAGATGTTTCTCTCCCTCTCTTTCTCCTTCCCTTTCCCTCTCTCGAAAAATAAATAAAATCTTTAAAAAAAAAAAGTTCAGTTGTTCCATATCATCACCAATACTAGGTACTACCATATATCTAAATTTAGCCATTCTAACAAGTGTACAGTAGTATCTCATTATGGTTTTAATTTCATTTCCCTAATAAGTAATGATATTAGCAACTTCATTTGTTTTGTAACTATATGAATATCCTCTTTAGTGAAGTTTCCTATTCAGGTGTTTTATCTGTTTTTAACACTTTTTTTTTAAATTTGAGACATCGATTTGTTGCTCCACTTACTTGTGCATTCATTGGTGGATTCTTGTACATGCCCTGACCAGGGTTCAAACCTACAACCTTGGGGTATAGGGAAGATGCTCTAACCAACTGAGCTACCTGGCCAGAGCTTGACTCATTTTTGATTGAACTTTTTCTTACTGATTTGTAGGATTTTTTTCTTGTATTCTAGACAAGTCTATATATTATGAATAACTTCTCCCAGTATATTACATGCCTTTTCACTCTAATATTAGTATTTTTGATTAACAGTTCTTAAGTTTATTGCAGCCTAATATAACATTTCCCCCGCTGTGAATTTAAGAAATCTTCGTCTACTCCAAAGTCTACATCTCAGATTTAACCTCATTGCACCTCTTTACCTTACAATGTTTATAACTAAACAAGTGTCCAAGTATACCAATTCTATCCACACCTGTGAGTTGCTTGTCATTAGAAAATAATTTAAAGAATTAGGGCACTGTAATGTGAATGTAAGCCAACTTAATATTCCACTGAAATGTAAACTAATATGGTATACCCTACATTATAAAATATTAATGCCAGAGCCCTTTATTTATCAGAAAAATATCTCCAAGATTTTTCCAGAATACAGTTAGATTTCTTATATATCACAATGTTTAGCACATATTCTATAATAGTATTTTGCATGTAGGAAGTACTCAACTTTAAAATGAATGAACACTTAATGAGTCATTAATTCTCACAGCATTGTTCAACAAAATAAATGCAGCTTCTTGATAGTAATGTAGTTAGAATGCTTAGAAAGGTAAACTTAGACCCTTACACGAACATTTGAGAAACCTAAACAGAGATCTGAAACAACCTACAACATGGAATATCACATCAATGAAAACAATTATCTTACCAATATAGGCTTCGGAATCACCGATGTACATTTCAATGCAGTGACCAAGCATTGTAACAGAAAATGTGTCGTCTCGCCTAAGACCAAGGGCCTGGCAGAAGAGATCAGCATGGTTATTATAAGAAAACCTATTTCCTTCTTTTCTGTTTTAAATTATTCCTGCTCAGCTCAGTTCAACACACTCCAGGGAATCTGAGGCGCAAGTAGAGGGACGCTGTTGCTGGGGATACAGCTGAGCAAGAAGAGCCCTGAGTTGATGACTGCGGAGGTCGGGCGATGGGCACGTGGAGGGTCATTCACTGTTCTGTGCCGTCCCCTCCTCCAAAAAGACTTTAAAGACTCTATCTTCACACAGAGCCCTCTAAGCCCCCGTGTTCATCAAATCACAGAAGAAAAATAAATTATGCACATTCAAATATAAATATTTGAAAATCACACTAACTAGAAAACTTGCTCAGTTTACACTTCTGACGAGCTCAGTATTCAGAACATTATCTCAACTGAAAATCTCTAACAAAACCCTTTAAAATCAGTTATAAATCTACCACTTGTGACTTTATCTTTGAAATATTACATTTTCTCATTGTTTATCTTTCTTCAAGTATGGTTATTTCATCAATTCTAAGACCCACAATGTCCCACATTCTAACTTCTCTGAACGTGAGAGGTACTACAACTGGTGTTTCCTGCTCCTGCCACTGGCTGGACGCAGTCGTGACGAGGGGGCAGCATAGACTCGGTGGCCATGTTAATGGCATGGACGAGGCTACAAGTCATGTGAGGGAGCCACAGAAGTACATGATTTGTGGCTGCTGCCTAAAAACTTTCTGTTGACTCTTCCTGGCAGCACGACATTTGCAGAGCCGATGTCTTTGGCTGGAAGGAACCTAAGTCACAGCAGGTTGTGCTGGCACCAGGACACTCCTTTGGGAAAACCAAGGTACTGGCCCCCTGGTACAAAAATGATTTAGAAGAATGCAACTCTGAATGTGAAGAACTGAAAATCTTAACTATTTATTGCACTTATATATTTTTATGTAGGCACTAGAGTGATCGCTGATAAAAATCTATATCCTAGTGTTTCCAATGGAGCATGTTTTCTAAGGAAAAAAAAAGAACCCAAGGGATGAAAACGAATTACGTTAAAATTTAAGTGGCAGTGGTTTTTCCTATTTGTTTGTTTTTTGTGGTCACCTTGCTTATTAATGGTGTCTTACATTTGATGAAATACAGCACAGGGACTAAGGAGAGATTCTCTCCTTGTAATAAATGCAGACTGTTTTGTTCATCTACGAAAGGGATCTAAGGGAGTTCATTTAAGTCATAAATAAAAAGACTAGAATTCCCAAGAGGCCCTTGCTGTGCAACACGAATTTCTGTACTCCCTGACTAACGCCCAACTCAGGCAGGGCTGACAAGTGTCGCCGGGCACTACCATGTCTGACTGCACACATGGGCCATGGCCCACGAGTTTCTGATCTGATAACTACTGCACAACATGCACATGCTTTTCTCTGCCAAGAAAACAACAGAATGCAAGGTTGCCTCATGAATTTCAAAACTGTAAAGTAACAGAACACTGCCTAGAAAAGATCTCAAAGTGGTAAATGTCAACCAGACTTAAAGTAAGGCACAAACAAAAGACATACTGTATGGAAATAGTCCACAGCATTTTCAAAGTTGCCCATCAGACTGTGGATATACCCGATGGCAGAATAGGTGGACGCGTTTTGTGGAATTAACACCAGTGCCTGACGGTGATAATCCAATGCCTCAGCATACTTTCTGTGACAGAGAGAGAAAGGGAGTCAGGGGAGGGGGAGAAAATGGGAAGAGAGAAAGAACAATTAGTGGGTACAGTAAAAGTACTAAATTCTTAAGTCTAAGATGAGCACTGAAAACATAAATAAACACTTTCCTATATCAGAGTTACATCTAGACTGGTAACGGTACTTCAGATCCGCTTTTACGTATCTTAACGTAACCGAACACCTCCTTGACGTGTACTTCCCTGCCTTGCTTGCTCAGCCAGCTGAGGGTACTCCTGCAGGGGTATCAGCTGCATTCCTTTGGATGCTGAGCAGGAGACTGGAACCAGAACCTAATACTTGACTCTTGGGCCTGTGCCCTATCTATCACGTGGCAAGGCCTCTCTCTGTGAAGTCAAACCTCCCACAGCAGGGGTGGTGAAAAACAACTAAAAAGTCTTGCTTTAAGGGCCAAAGGAGTTACTTAGAACAGCATTTTCTAAACTTCTCTGGAATACTTTCCTTGTAAAATCTTTTGAGAAAAAGGTTTTGTGCTCAATAAAGTTTGGAATATGCTGTAGCCCATATGCATAGTAAAGACTCCGAGGAATCTTGAAATAGAAAAACCTGTTAAATTTTGAGTAACCTAGAGTTTATCAAACTCACTTAACGGAAGAATCTACTCTTCAACTGCCGTCTGTTCCTCACACCACAGAAGTGTCATCAAGAGGAAGACAGTGAGTTAGAATACAGATACAGTTTTAATTAGATCCTATTGTCCTAATTCTTCTAAATTAATTTTGAACACTACTATTTTTTAATCTAAAACAGAAATTACAATTCACGATATATTACTAAAAACTTATACCAACAGAGGTAATAGGAACTACTCTGATGCTTGGCCTATCTGAGCAGCCAAGTACGAGATGGAGGGTCTCATAAGGTAAACATATGGAACAGACTACACAGAGTTAAGTAAGCTTTTAGTTACAAAGAGTATTTCTGAAAATGCTCAATTTCACTTACTTCAGTTTTCTGCAAACATGCCCCAAGTTGTTCAACAAAGGTTCCCATTTGTCCACAGTTACCTGAAACACAGCGACACCAAACCCACGGGTCTCAGGCGTCACTCCTCAGCCCGGCCTGTGTGCACGGCACTATTTCACACACCTGTGCAAGCCGGCCTCTCCCGGGGCTTGCGCAGCACTAAGCAGGGGTAGTTGTTGGTTTTTCCATCTTTGTTTACTACTACTGAGACTTCCTTGGGACGTTATTTTACCAGCACAATTTTATCACAGAGCTCACCTACGCTGAAGTTCCAATTCTGCATCTCTGGCCCAGAGCTGTCATTCTACCTGCTAAACATTTCTGCTTAGAGATTTCACAAGCACTTCACATTCAACAACTTTAATAGTATTGTGCTTTTACACTTAAAATCATTACTTTAAATTTCTCTGAGCCTCCCAAAGCACCTTCTGATCACCAAAGAATAGTTTCAGTTGTAAGTGTCACTTATGACAGTGCATCTCAAACTTTTCTGTGCATGAGAATCACCTGGGGATCTTGCTAAAACTGCAGACACCGGTTCAGTAGGTCTGAGAGTCTGCGTTTCTAAAGAGCTCCTAGGTAATGCTGATGTGGCTGGTCCAGTCTGAGTAGCAAGGTCTAAGGTAAACAAGGTGCTAAGTGGCAACCCTATATTAACAAAAACACATGTATTATCCAGACCATCCAAGACGGAGCTGCGAAAGAACCTGTTATATACATACATGTGCAAACACACAGAAATACAGTGTTTTTAACTTCACATGACAAATATGGAGACCAAAATAAGCAAAACTGTGTCTATGGGGACAGGTGAAATGCCACCTAGCAGGGAGCCCAAGGGAGCTGTGTCTGTCTCCGTGAAGAGGAACTACAGCCAAAGAAAAGGTGGGCTGTGAGCAAGTGTGCCCGGACAGAAGGAGAATGTAACTGGTGAGTGACGATCACAACAGAATAAGCCCAAAGAGGTATAAATAAAAAGAACTGGGAACCAGAAGAGAAGCAACATGCAAATCCCTTACCTACAGAAGATTATAATATCCATTATTTATTATTTTAAAATAACATAGTGTATATATATTCATGCTGGCTGAAAGTTTAATTCATGAGTACAAATTCATGGGGTACATCTTTCATATGATAAAACCTAGCAAATTTTTCAAACACTGTACAGTTGAAATATTTACTAAGTACAAGGTAAAGAAAAACAATAATAGGTCCGAATTTGAATGACACCCAGCCCTATTTCAGCAAAAGGGGTTATCAGCTGCTACATCTGCCCATTAATTAAAGATGAGACTCTGTGGGGTGCTAACGAAGGACATACTGTGTTACATGCTACAGTACCCACCAGGCTCCACTAATCGTCACTCATTCCCTATGTCAAATAGTCATCAAATACATTCTGATGACTTCCAATATCAAAACTACAGCCTCTTAAGAAGCAAACAGCCAACATCTGCTATCCCCTCAATTGGAAACAAACTCATTTTATACCATGTAGTGAAACAGTTAAGTGCCCGACAATTGTTACGATAAATATTAGGTTACTATTTCCTAGGCAAGACAGACTGTGTATCATTTTCCTCACTCAACAGTAAACATACTTAGGAGAGTGTGTGTGTGTGTGTGTGTGTGTGTGTGTGTGTGTTCATAGATATTACATAAAATACCTCATTGCCAATTGCTTTAATTTTTTCCAAAGCATCGAGAAACCATTTTTCTGCTGTTTTCCATCTAAAATAGAAAGAAAAAACAATGCAGGTTAATCAAGTTAGCAACTATAAACATTTTAAGGAAAATTTTAATATCTCTTTCCGATAATATGAAAATGGAGTGAGATAAACCTCTGTAAACAGTGTATTACAATTCAACGTTAAGTCGGATGACAAATGATTAGTTTTTGGCACTGATGTCATAGGAGCTGACGACGCTGGGTGACACAGCCAGTTCTGATCATTCTCAGTGACTGTGCTCTGTGCTAGGCACATCGAACCTCGGCTCCCAGGGGAAATACAGGGCTTAGGTTCCTACACATCCCTGCTCACATTTTCTCCACCAACTGTTCAACCTACGATCTGTTTTATCTACACTTGTGTTCAGTGATGCCCAACTTGACATACATTGTTGACTTATCCACACTGAACTGAAGGCTCTATAGCTCATGCCTTAACAAAGTTTATCTAACAAACCCATTTTTCCCAAGGCACAACACAGCCTTCTTGTGCTTAGGAACATTAGACAGCATTTAAGCTCTGCACCTGGGGACCCTTTCCAACAGTGAAATCATCAATAAAAAGCACAAAAATGGGGCACAAAATAGAATGTAAAAAAGAACAGGTTTAAAGTAGGAAAGTGGAAATAAAGGGCAGAATGTCATCTGTTTGACCTAAGCAGGGACACGTGCACATGTCTGCACATGGGATAGCACCTTGACTGACTTTGGGGTTAAAAATACTTGAATGTGTATCAAATTATCACTACACATTATTTTAAAACCTCCAAATTTTCTTTTATAAGTACCAGACAACCCAGTTTTTAGACTACATATACATGCCACAACAAACCACTACAGTGGTACTAATTTACTGTATTAAATTCGTGACAATTTAGCACAAAGGGCTATAGATATTTTTCCCTTTGAGTATGACAATGAATTATTTATTCTACAAATATCCAAGACTACAGTAATACCTCAACTGACCGAGACATTCAGATTAGGCCATTCTAAGTAGTTTAATTTTTGGATTAACTGGTAACTAAACAGAAAACATTTTCATGTCAAAACTGTGGAAAATCTTTCTCAAATGCATGACTCCAACTCCCAATCCAATCAACAAGGAGACAGGTGAACGGGGATTCTGCAGTGCCTGGGGCCATGCTGTGAGGATCAGTGACTGGACAGGGTTGGCAACAACCGTCCAATCTTGGAACTTAAGAACTAGTGACAGCCCACACCAAAGGGAACCAAAACCCAAGGCTGACCATTTTTAAAGAAAGCCAAGATAACTCTTTCTATTTTTTTAACTGTCTACCTCCTCCCCCTAAAAGAGCACACATTTAAAAATAACAGTCTACTGAAGAGGCATTCTGATCAGTTAAAACTCTAGTGACTGAGCTTTTGTTCTATTTACAAAAACGAAACAGAAGGGCTTTTGGCCTTTCAGCACTTACTCTCCATTCTGAAACGCAACCACACCAACTTCATGCATAACAAAAGGGTCTTCTGGGGCAATGCTCAGCGCTTGGCCAAAGAACCTTTCAGCCAATTTTGAGTTATTGGTCAATCCATATTCTAATCCAATATACAGCATTGGCAAATGACACCTGAAAATATTGAAAAATTTCACATATTCAATACAAAAACCTTTATAATTCAGTAGAAATTAATTTTTGACATTAAATCCTATCTGTAAATTAATTCAAACATAGCCAAAAAACAGAGCCTTTAGTTGTTTTTTAAAACGTCATATACTTAGATTTAATGAATGTCAAATGGGCTTTTAGAATAATCAGCTTCCGCTTGTAGAACCTGGCAGAAAACTACCCCTTATTTTTCATTATCTACAGTAAAATCCAAATTCCTGAGAGGTAGAAAAGCAGGTGTGCGCTGCCTGCTTCCCTCCACTATGCTGATGGCACAGCCCCGGCCTGGACTGTGCTCCTCACTCTCCCTTGTGGACTCAGTACCGTGTAGCCTTCACGACTGTGTTGGAGTTCCCCTTCCCTTTACCAAGCTGCTTCTGACTTTCTTCCTGAAGGGGCTCTCCCTTGTATGGATTCCCATTAGGTCGGTTCCACACCAAAGAGGTCTGAATTATGTCATTTCTATTCCATTTCATATCCTCTGAGACAGTTTTAGGCACAGGGTAAGTACTGTGTCAGACCAGTGATAACATGAAAGCAACACAAGATAATTTTTCTTTAAAGTGAATCTAAGAATGTCAATAAATACTGACTGGCTGGTATGTGCTTTCGTTCTACTCTAGAATCATGACTCAAGATTCTATGTTCTACAGAGGTCACAAAGAAAGCTTTTGTTTTTTAATGTCTGTTTACCGATTTGAGAGGGAGGGAGGGAGAGAGAAACATTGACTTGTTGCTCCACCCACCCATGTATTCACTGTTTGACTTTTTTTAAAGAACAGAGGGGATATTTTGTTTTGTTTTTAAGACTTTATTGATTTATTTTTAGAGAGAGGAGAAGGGAGGGAGAAAGAGAGGAAGAGAAGCATCAACATGTGAGAGAAACACCAATCCACTGCCCCTCACATGCCCCCAACCAGGGACCTTGCCAGGAACACAGGCATGTGCCCTGATTGGGAATCAAACCAGCGACCTTTCGGTTTGCAGGACGACACTGAGCCATACTGGCCAGGGCCACGGGCCGACTCTTGTATGTGCCCTGACCGAGGATTGAACCCACAGCCTTGGCATACTGGGCAACCCTCCAACCAGCTAAGGTACCTGGCCAGGGCGATGAAGAATTGCTCTAGAAGTATTTTCCTGGAGGAATTTCTGAAATGGCAGAGTAAAATCCACTCCTCCATAAAAGCAATGAAAACATTGCCAAAAATTATCAAAATAAACTTTTCCAGAACTTGGGAAGTTAACCAAAGACTAACAACAACATGAGGAGTGTTCACTCTAGAAAAACAGCGGAGTCCCAGCAAGAAGGACAGATTTAATGATGTTTTAACTTATCCCACTCCTGTCTCCCATTTCCCAGCTCCACAGTGGCCTGAAAAATCAGCAGCCCCAGATTTTAGGATGGCAGAGGAATAAGTGAAAGCTATACTAACATCCTCCCAGAACCAAACTGGAATTACAAGTAAATTAAAGAAAAGTCATCCTGAATAACCAACTAAACACCAGCTGGAGAGAAGAAGCCTTATAACCAAGAACAGACAGAAGAAACCCTATCACCACAAGGAGACAGGCAGGGAGTAGGAAGGAGGTGCAAGAAGACTGGCTGGGCTCCCACGGGCAGCAGCTGAATTTCCAGAGGAATATATTTCAGCAGCCGAGGGGTTCTCCCTGAGAAGTGTGGGGTGTAAACCCCAAGCTGGTCTCCCCAGCCTACAGCACCAGAGTCAGAAAGGAACCCAGATAACACTCATCTGTGCAAAGCAGCAGGGTTTATGTCTGCCAGGGAGAGATGGCTGGAGACTCAGAGAGCCTCTTAAAGGGCCAACACACAAAATTTCATTTGCAGCCACTTACCCTGGGCTTGAGCAGAGAGAGGGCGGAGTGGACTAGAAGAGCTTGAGAAGAGTCTGGGGTTGGTGGCTCTGGGGAGAGAACTGAAGGAACAACTGCCACGATCCCTGAGCTAACTCATTCCCCAAACCGCAGAACCCATCTTTCTCAGGCAGAGCACTCCTCTAGGAATGGCATCAGCCTGAGGGGAAGCAATAGCCCCACCCACAGGAATTACTCTGCCCCACCCTGTGGAGCTCAAGCCAAATCAATACCGAAGCAAATGTTAAAGGGCTTGCTTTAAGAAGAAAAGGAGAAAGGAAACAAACCCCAGGAAAACAGTCTAAATAAAATGGCACTACATAGGTATCTATCAATAACCACCTTAAATATAAATGACTTAAAAGCTTCAACCAAGAGACATAGGGTAGCTGAATGGGTAAGAAAATAAGACCCATATATATGCTGTCTCCAAGAGACGCACCTCAGATCAAAAGGTACACAGACTAAAACTAAAGAGATGGAAAAAGATACTTCGTGCAAATGGAAAGGAAAAAAAAAGCTGGGGTAGTAATACTTACCTTTGACAAAAAAGACTTTAAAACCAAGGCTATAGTAAGAGACAAGGAAGGACACTACATAATGACAAAGGGAACAATCCAACAAGGGGCTATAACCCTAGTACACATATATGCACGCAACATAGGTGCACCTAAATGTGTATAGCAAATCCCCATGGACAAAAAGGGAGAGATCGACAGAACTACAGTCACAGTAGAAGACTTTAACACCCCACTGACTTCAATGGATACATATTCCAGTCAGAAAATCAGTAAGGAGACAGTGACCTTAAATAACATGCTAGATCAAATGGATTTAATTGATATCTTCACAGAGAATTTCACCCCAAACAGCAGACTATACATCCTTTTCAAGTGCACATGGATTCTTTTCCAAGTCTCAATAAATTTAAGAAGACTGAAATCATATCAAGTGTCTTCTCTGACCACAATGCTATGACACTAGAAATCAATCATAAGAAGAACACTGATAAACACACAAAGACATGGAAGCTAAATAACATGTTATTAAACAATGAATGAGTCAACAGTGAGATCAAGGAAGAAATCAAAAGATACCTTGATACAAATGAAAATGAGAACACAAGAATCCAAAATCTGTGAGACACAGGGAAAGCAATCCTAAGAGGGAAATTCATAGCATTATAGGCCTATGTCAAAAAAACAAGAAAAACCTGGCCTGTGTGGCTCAGTGGATTGAGTGCCAGTCTGTGAACCAAAGGGTTGT
>VMDR010011231.1:0-28985 GCA_007922815.1 Macrotus californicus | reverse complement strand
ATATGTCTGGGCCTGATGATTTTTCTTTGTGGGAAGATTATTAATGACTGCTTCAATTTCATTAATAATTATAAAACTTTTCAGGTGTTTTATTTTTATCATCTGTCAGTTTTGATAAATTATATAACTTTTTATGAGGATATGTTCTCTTTGTCTGTTTTCGTGTTAATTGACATGAACCAGACGATTGAGTTTGCTTATTTTTTCCGTCTCTACTACACATGTAGTTACATCCCTTTTTATTAATAATACTAGTTCTTTGATCTTTTTTTTTGTTTAAATCAATCTTGCCAGTGGTTTGTCAATTTGTAAGTTTTTTCCAAGAACCAATTTTAACTTTGCTGAACCTATTGTTTTTAACTCCAATTTTATTGATTTCTGTTCTTATTTTTTATCATCTCTTTCTTCCACCTTTATCTGGTTGTTTTTCCCCTATTCTTCTTCTATTTCACAAGGATACTTTGCTTATTTATTTATTATGTTTTATGCTTCTTTTATCTCTTTCTTTTTTTGTGATCAGTATTTTTGTTCTTTTGGGTATGTTTTAAATGTTTTATTTCCTATTTTATGCCACTGTTTTTCTCTTTTGATTTAGATGTTATGGATATGTTCATAGAAAACCCAAAAGAATTTATATAAAAACTTCTAGAAAAAAATATGAAAGTTTTGCAGTGTGACTAGATGTAAGATCAATATTTAAACATTTATTGAGTTTCTATATAACAGTAAAAAATTAGAAATATAACTCTTAAAAAATCCTTTTGACTTGAGGGAAGAGAAAAGTGTTTAAATCAGATACAAAAGAGCATTAAAAGTACATGAAAATTTTGAACACCAGCTCATCAATGAATACCTTAGAAAAAAATGAAAGCTAGGATACAAACTGAGAAAAGAGATTGGCCTTACATATAGCCAACAAAGATCAGCACATGCTTACATAATGATCTCCTATCAATTAATGAGAAAAAGATAACAATTTAATAGAATGGGGCCAATGACAACAGTAGGCATTTAAAAAATAGAAAACAAACATGTGTAATAAACACCAGAAAAGATGCTTAACTAGTGATAAGAAAAAGCTTTATGAAGACTGCACTGAAATATCATTTTATATGTATTTGATTGACAATCATTTAAAAGTCTAATAATACTTTGTGTTGAAGAAGACATAAATTACAGGATCTCTTTTGCATTTCTTTGGGGAATATAAATTGTCAGAATCAGGGGAATATAAATTGTCAGAATCAGCCTGGAAAAGAATTGGGCATTATCCTATATAGGTAATGGTTTCTATGCTTCTTTATCCGCTGACTTCACTCCTGGGAACAGGCGCCTGAGATGCTCTAGCACATGGGTAGCTGGACAGTTTGTAAGAGTAAAAACGTCAAAAAATCTCCAGAATGTTCATTTATAGGGTAATTTATAGGGAAAAATTGTGAACCTTAGCTGGGTAGCTCATTTGGTTGGAGCAATGTTCCAATGAACCAAGGTTTGTGGGTTCAATCCCTGGTCAGGGCATATACAAGAGTCAACCAATAAGTGCATAAATGAATGGAGCAGCAAACTGATCTCTTCTCTTCTCTTCTCTTCTCTTCTCTTCTCTTCTCTTCTCTTCTCTTCTCTTCTCTTCTCTTCTCTTCTCCTCTCTTCTCTCCCTTCCTTCTCCTCCTCTCCTTCTCTGTCTCTCTAAAATCAACAAATAAAAACTTGTAAAAATCATGACATTCACACAGTAAACTATTATGCAATAGTGAAAAGGAAAAAACCGCAGGTACGTGCAACTGCATGGAATTCCCGCAGTAACAACAAATGCATAAAGCAAGTCTCAGAAGAATGCACACAGTAGGTATGTTTTGTGCTGCCACCTCCTCCTCACTTAGGAGGACCTGTTTCCCCATTGCTTATGCATTCTTTCATATCATAACAGACCCTGGGGAGTAGCTGTCTAACTGTAGCCTGAATCAAGAGTCTAATTGGATAGAGGAAGGTTCCAAATACCACAGACCAGGTAGTCCAGTAGCATAGAGAGGCCCTGTGAGAGAACCGAGACAGACAAGGAGACAGCACACTGCTGGGCAGGCAAGAGGCTCAGTGATGCAATGGTCACGGGTCACAGAAGGAATGGAGGCTGGGTGAAGAGGTCATAGGTGGCAGGTGCCCAATCCAAAGAACTTTACCTAGAGGCAATACAGGGTAGAAGAGGGGAATTCAGACCTTACCTAAAACAGCCTGTCATTGTTCAAACGAGAAACACATCCAAGAGCAACCAGTGAGTTAGCCAGGACCAAACTTAAGTCTCCCTGACCCCCAGATTCAGCCTCTGTCCACTAGCAGAACAGAGAAGGTGGCACGGGGTAGTGGATTTTACATTCAGCCAGTGGCCTGCCCATCAGCGGTTTTCTACAGTCCTTTTGCTTCAGTATTAGTCCTGCCTTAGCACAAGATGGGCTTGGTCCCAGAGGAGCCAGGTAGGCACACCTGACTATATCAGAGGAGAACAGCAGACAGAGGGAGTACGTGAGCTCTCTCCAATGCTTCTTTCATTCAGGAAAAAATTATCACAACAAAACATGTATGTGCCTGGCTGGTGTGGTTCAGTGGATTGAGCACTGGCCAAAAGGTTGAACCAAAAGATTGCCGATTCGATTCCCAGTCAGGGCACATGCCCGATTGCGGGCCAGATCCCCAGTTTGGGGCATGTAAGAGGCAACAGATCGATGTGTCTCTCACACATTGATGTTTCTCTTCCTCTCTTTCTCCTCTCCCTTTCCCTCTCTAACAGTAAATAAATAAAATCTTTAAAAAATATGTTAGGTATATATGTGTATATATACTATATTTATATATGTGTATAAATATGGTATTTTTATGTATTGCATGCATATATATTATAGTTACATATATCTATATATATGCTCTAAAGTATTTATTAATATACAAATATACATATATGAGAGGTAAAACAATGTAAAATGAATACTGCACTAAGCATTTCTAAGGCACAAGCTCTAAGTTCTATGCCCAACTCTACCACTCTGTAACAATGGAGAAATCACTACTCTTTTCTAGGCCTCAGCGTTCCCCTCATTGTAAAATAGGGGTGTTGCACTAAATGAATTCTGAAGTTCTTTCTGGCTTTCAGACCTCTATCATAAAACATGGACGTCATTTATTTTAAAGACAAGCTCGTGGGTTCTTCTTTTTCTTCATTATTTGTTTAATGTTTTTCTAGTATTTCCCATGTAAAGGTGACTACTGTCCAATTCAAAATTTGATACCACTGGGGCTTTACATAGCGACTTACATTTTAAACTTGATTAGGCTAATAAATGTTGATTATGGTTATGAAAGAGTTCTCAAAGTGGAAGAGATATGAAATATGTCAAACGATACTAATAGATCAAATTACATAAGAACTGAAAATGATGTAATTATTAGAACTGAAAACTATTTTTACTCCAGAAAATTAACTTCTGGAGTAACCTGGAGGCCATGAAGATATGGGTGGGAGGTACAGCAGTAGAATGATAGGTTGGTGGTCTGATTAGGGAGAGCTCAAGAAAGAGTGAGAAGTGCCCTGACTGGTGTGCCTCAGTTGCTTGGGCATCATCCTGCAAACCGAAAGGTGGCTGGTTCACTTCCCAGTCAGGGCGCGTGCCTGGGTTGTGGGTCAGGGCGCGTACAGGAAACAACCACTCAATGCCTCTCTTTCACATCGATGTTTCTCTCCCTCCTTTTCCCTTTCTCTACAATTGATAAAAGAAAAAATTAAAAATAAAGTAGGAAGAGAGGAATGGAAGATGGTAAATGTGTATAAATCTTTAAAGCCTTTTTGCTATAAAATGATGTAGATAAATGGGGTCACTGGAGAGGTTTATTTTTAAGGTAGGAGAAATGACCACATGTTGTATGCTGATGGAAATGATCTAGTGAAGTGGGAGAAAAACCAAAGATGTAAAAGGTGTATACAAGGGGAGGAGCCGTCCTTAAATAGGAACATGACATTCCTCCATAGTGACCAGAGGGTAGGAGAATTGATGGGCAAATGCTGTTAGAATTTGCTGTGAAAATTCTCTTTTGATTGCTTCCATTTTCTCAGAAAAACAAAAAGCAAGGTCATAAGCTGAGTAAGGAGGGCAAAAATTTTGAAGAGGAGAAGTGTGAAATCATCTAGAAGAGAGGGAGAGGGAATGGACTAGAGAAATTTAGCAGGATTGCCAACTTGAAGTTGGTAATTCTGGATGAAATGAGACCAGAGAGCAGGGTTGTGTGTTAATCAGCAACCATAGTCAGCAGCATGAATGAAAAATAGGCAGAGAGGCGGGCTTAACAATGTTGAGTTTTTGTCAGGTGGCACAACAAAGCAAGGGGCAATGGAGCTGAGGATGTTGGAAAGGAAGTGATTACAGTGATGAATCATGGAGACTAAGCTAAATGTACATGAAGGATATGAGGAACCATAAAAAATGAGTAGTATCAATGGATGGTAGATTCCAACAAAGGATTATTGAGTTAAAGTAGTAGAGAGACTAAGCTGGTAAACCAGGAGACTGGGAGAGTGGGAAATTTGAGGTTCTGGTGGAATTACAGTTGGTGGTGGTGGGAGTGAGTGGAGTCAGATCTGTAGAAGAGAGATCCTTGCCAGCTGTTTAAAAGACCATCTACATGGACATTGAAATGATCAAGAGGTATATTGGAGCGTGTGGTAGTAAGACTACAGACAAATCTACAAGGAGTTAGAGACAATGGCCAGGAGATATAGGTGATTCTAACTAGGATGAGAAGTAGATGGCAGTCAGATAGCATTCAATCCTGGGGCAATAGGAGAGAAAGGAGGATACCTACACCACCCTGAGGTCACTTACACAAACGGTGTGGCAGAGAAAATAGCCACCACTGAAGAGGGCTCCATGGGAAGCCATTTGCCCAGGAGAGTTAGATTTCAGTTAGAACTAGGTGAAGGACTAGGTGACTTCCAAAAAGCCATTGAGGATATATAGGAAATTTTTCTATTCATTGACCTTGAGCTTCAAGAGCAAAGCAGCAAGGAAGGAGTTGGAGATAGATTCTATAAGGGTGTCGTTATACAAACCGAAATGAAGATGAGAGTCCAGGGAGTGATGAATGATCCCAGAGTCTACATTTCTTGTGGTTACTGATATAATCACATATGGGGCTTAATGGGGTTAATCCTTAGATCTCAAGGGAAATGATAATGGCAAGACTATAGATATTAAAAGGAATCAAGGAGAATGGGGAGGGCTTCAAGAAGCTTTAGATGTGGGAGTCCCCTGTTCAATTCTGACAGTGATGTGGAATTCCAGGGTGGGGCATTCTTGTGTGAAATATTTTTTGTACTAAGCCTCCCATCTTTCTCTGGCAAAGGGTAACATGGAAGCCAGTGGGAGAGCGGTCTTGTTTGGAGCATCCAGAGCCCCTGAAGGAGATACAGAGGCCAATGGAGAGATGGTGTTGCCACTCATGGTGGAAAACTTTCTGGAAAACAGGCATAGGCTACATCTGGATGACTCAGTAGAGAGTAGAAGTGAATGAAAGGATTTCATTTTTCTTCCGAGTGTCCAGAGTGAAAACACAGTTGGCTCGATATCACTTTGACTAGAGACTGACATTCGGTTAGACTCCAACACACAATGACTCAGACCAAGAGAGAAGCCTCTTTCCTCCCAAACATTGTCCGGAGACAGAAAGATGATCCCTGGCTGGCATGGTTTCATAAGGCCATCCAGGTACCCATGTTCCTGTTCTTTGCTACTTCATTAGCTACTGGGGTATAATTTTCATCCTCATAGCCCAAACTGACTGACCAGCACCCTCATCCATATTTCAGCTCCCCAGAGGGGAGAACAGGATATGGAGGACAAAGCTCTCCATTTTATGGATATGATCTAGAAAATACACATGTCACTTCACTCAGGTCCTATTGGTAAGAACTTTGTCATGTGGTCACTCCTACATGCAAGCGCACCTGTGAAATGTGGGATGATGCCAACCAGTTCAACCGAAGAGGTTTCAAATTAAAAGGATGAATAGGGTATTAGCTGCTGAGTGACAGTTAGCTTTTTCACAGGTGTGAGCACGCATGAAGTGACTTTAAATAATAATCATTTTTTTTCACTAGCACATCAGAATTTAGACTTCCAGATGAGTGCCAGGGAATTATACACATCTGTCGGGAATGCTGAATTTTTTTTCAAAATGCTGCTAGAGATTTAAAGACTGAACTTTGAAAAAATATATAAAGTTTTATAAGTGGAAAGGATTTTAATCATATAGCTTATTCCCTCATGTTTTATTTATCTTGATTCCTTCCTTGCATTTTATTTATCTTGGTATCGCTAAAACCCATCACAGTGTTTTACACAAAATAAGCGCCCAAATATGTTTGTTGAATGAATGAGCGTGCGACCTAATCAGCTGTTCAGTCTTCCGTGTCTCTTCATTTCAATGGGCTGAGGAGGAAAACTCAGTTTTCCAGTTCAGTATGGTGTCCATGCTTCCTAAAGGCAAGCACATCTTCTTCCACTGGAATGAATTTGGCCTTTGGAATCAGCCCAATGTCACTCATAGGCAAATCTGGTGAATCCAGGCACTATTACAATTTTTGGTCAAAACGAAATGTGACCATGTAGTAACGAGGCTGATAAACTGATTATGAAAACAATTTCAAAAGAAAAAAATCCAAAATGAATTATTAGAATGAATCAATACAGGCCAAGGCGACTATTGAAAAAGAACAGCGTTTCTTTGGATATATACCTTTTAGCATCTAAATTATTTAAACGGTTTTTTTACAACTTGGTGGGAAATCTAGTAATTATGAATAGCTTTTATCCTCAGATGGTAACGGATTCAGATTACAAATCCTAGAAACTCCCCTATAACTCAGAGATCTCTACCCTGAGGTTCTGGGACCCACACTGACAGAAGGACGCAATGGAGAGGCTGGGGGAATCACAGCCCGAGGTGACCTCTGTAGTGAAACTCAAGGTCATGGAGGATAAAGTTCAGTGGGTGGTGATGGTGTGAAGAAGATATGATGATGAAAAACAGAAAATGCCGAGGCCTAGAAATCAATAAGTGTTCTGTAAATGGAGTGAACAGACTGCACTTTCCCATATTGTGTGAGCCTTGGGGACCGTTTGGATGTGGTCCAAACTCTTAGGGGAAGATAATTGTATCTCTGGAGCTCTCTTGCCCCTCAAGGTTGACCTGTTTATGGTTTGTTAGTCTTGCTCTTCCACCTCTTTCCCTGGGGCCAGTATCACCTAAAGTGTTTTCCCCTTGCCTGGGAGGGGAGAGAAGAAGCTGGAGTTTCTTTTAATTTCTAGGTTCTTTTCATTCTGGGCATCTTAGAGTGGTGCCAGCAAGCAGCCACCCTTCCTCACTGCCCGTCACAAACCCTGCCAGGCTGACACTCATGGCGAGGTCGCTGGAGAATATGTTCCCTGCACCCCATCTGACGCCTCTTTGCATTTTATTTTTTGTGTGGCACAGAAACGTTGTTAATGATTTTCCTCCTCATCTGGAAGGGGGTAAATCTATTTCCTAAGACAGAAGGATACATTATTTTATTCTCTGCAACTGTTAGATTGTATGCAGCTCACTTAATTAGGGAATATTCAAGGTCATTTGTCAAAAAATCCAACAGAGGCAGCCATTGTGAATCACACCACAGCACAAAGTGCACCATTTGCGATCCTATATTCCCCATTCCTTTAACTTTCTAAATGGGAATTTAGATTAGGTTCAAAGTTCCCTGCAGTTGCCTCTGGAAAAACCAGTGCTGTCCTCTGATCTCACCGTTTTTATCTTTGGGATAAAAGAACAACGATGCTTCGAATACAAATTATGGAAGGAACAAACCACAGAAAAAGGTGGCATTTTGTCCCCCTAAAGACAGCAACACTGTTTGTGACTCCCTGTACCAGCTCCTGGGGAACAGAAACTGCATCTTAATCCCTGTGCCCAGCACCTAGTGTGGCATAACTTTAGAGACTTGCTGAGCATTTGTCCAGCACTTTTCAGATAAGATCCAGCACCTCTTATTCTCGAACTGTAGCTCAGAAGGAAGGGACCTTTGCAGCAGCTAATGGGACGGTTTGGTTTTGCAATGAGCTATGAGAGCGTGGCTAAGACCATACCCTCTGGATCTTAAGATTTTTCATTGGGAAAGGCACTAGATCAGAGGTTTACAAACTTTTTAGTCATGACAAAAACTCTTTTTTGCAAGGAAAATATTACAGAGATCCAAAACATAAAAGACAAAAATACAAAATTTTGTAATGTAAATATAAAACTTTACAAAGTGTTTGTGCTGTAAAATCGATTTTAAACAGCAGGTTTGATGGGCACAGATGGCGCCCTGCTTCCCCAGGGCGCTGCGGTGTGGTGAAGTATTCCAGTGGTAGTCTTATGAGAGGTTTCTCAGCCCTTAGCAGTCCTTAGAATCCTCTGATAGAGTTGCCATACTTAACACATAAAAATACAGAACATCTAGTTCAATTAGAATTTCAGACAATGAAATCATTGTTTAATATTTATCTAAGTGTCCAAGTTTACCAGGTGTCCTGTGTTTCATCTGGCAATGCTACCTAAGGAGCTTTTAACCGACTAAATTCTAGACCAGCTCAATCAGAACTCCGGGTTGGATGTTCCCATTAGAATGTTTTTAAAAGCTCTCCACGAGATTCTAATATGCAGCCAGGAGGGACATCCGATACTGGTCTCTGAAAAGCACTGTTTGAAAACCGAAATGAATCATCTGTAAAACTATTTCTACTCTAAAACTGAGTAATTCTAAGCAGATCATAATTTGTGACTTAGGAATTTTTAAAATAGCTCTCATTGGGAGAAAGACCACATCTTATCACCCGGCCCCAGCAGGGAGAAGGGGGCCTGTATTGTGTCCAGAAGAACCAGAAACTCCGCCCACACTTTCAGCACCTATAACCCAGGTGTATGTAACTGTCTCCTCCGTCCTACAAAGAGAGTGCAGAGGGGAGAAGTGGGCTACCCCTGCCACTCCAATGAGGGAAAAGGCCTGGGTGCTCTTCCCAGCTTTGTCACCTCTTGGCTCTGTACTTAAGTTTCTCCTGTATAATGGGCATCGTAACACAAAAAGAATAGTTGTTATTTCTTGAACTTCTAAAAGGTAGCAGGCCAAGTCCTTTGTGATATTATGGCTAATCTTTACAGCAGTGCTTCTCAAACCTGAGTGAATTTCAGAGTCACATAGAGGCTTGTTAATATACAGATTTCTAGGCCCCTTCCACAAAGTTTCTGGCTCATGAGTCTGGAGTGGAGTCTGAGAATCTGCGTTTCTAGTTAGTTCTCGGGTGTGGCTGATGCTGCTGGTCTGGGGATTCTCATTGAGAAGTGTTGCTTTCTAGCTGCTCTATAGCATTGCCCATCTGAAACACAATAAAAGTGAACTTTAAAAAGTCTAACGACTTGTCACACAGTCCTTATTCATACCCAGCTCTGCCATGTATGTGTGTCTGCCTTCTGGGCTTTGACTAAAGCAGGTTGTATAATTTTTATATTAGGTTATTTTGATTTTTTAAAGGAAAATATAAATTTTAAAAGGTAAATTAAAAAGACAGAACAAATTTGGGTTTTTTAGAAGGAAACGTTGAGCAGATGTCTGTGTATGATGAGATCGTGAAATGTGCAAACTCCAAAACCCCATCGGATTGACTGACCAGACGTGGCCACCCGACTGAGCTGTGGCTGGAAGCTGTTTTGTCCTGTGGAATTGTGCAGCCGGCTCAGGAAGACACCGTCTGCATAGCCCATTAGCATATTCTTACCAGTAGAAGACTCCGGAGCAGGGAACCAGGCTCCTGCAACCCTGGGTTTGAAATACAGGCTAATGAAAGGCGCAAAGTGACAGTTCACTGGGGAAAGTTTGAAGTCACTGTTCACATTTTTCTCATTTTAGCAAGCAGACAGAAAACCAAATCTACACGGCTATGATTAGTCTGTTTTAAAGAAGGAAAAGTGGAAGTCTGATGAGGAAGAAAACGTTTTCCCTAAACAGCTAATTTGAAAACCGAAAAGACCCTTCCTTTCTCCTATTAACTTGGAAACAGCCACTTTTCTTTATTCTTGAGTTCTTTTCCTTTCCCAGAGGGTTTCAACTTACATTTAAATGACAAGTCATTTCCCAGTTTTCTACAGTCTGGGAAACAGATCCGCTATATCAAAACGAGAAATGTCATTGTATAGGCGCTTAGCTTCTTTCAGGACACGGGAAAAAGCGATGGTGTTGCCAGCTGACCCATGGAAGCCTCTGGGAAGATCACAAAGGCTCAACAGAAAACAGTGGTGCAGTTTTTTTCTGCTTTTGTTAGTGTTCCCAGCCTTGCTTTCCTTCCTTCCTTGAGGAAGCTGCAAATTCTCAGAACAGTAAATGCAGTCTAAAGGGCATCCTCTCAGAGGGCGCAGCACCCCTGATGACAAAGAATAACACAGAGGATTTGGGCAGCGTGTACGTTACAACTCTGCAATTTAAATGCACAGAATATCCGAAGCGTGCTGTAAGTTCAAGTAGCACTTGTCACGGTGCTCAGTCTGAACTGACCTGCGTGCATCCTCAGAGCACGTCTGTGACAGACAGCCCCAAGACCAGCTCCTCCAGGGTGGCCGCTCTTTGAGAGACTGTTGTTAGAAGCTTTGGGACATGAGACCATCGGCCACCCTGGGTTCTATCCAGTGTGTCCTCACTTACAACAGTTAGTGTGATCATTCCAAAGAGTGGAAGAGCGGCAAATTGTGAATCCAGGAGAATTTCCCCTTAGTTTTAATGTTATCTCCTTTAATTCTGAAAGCTTTTAGAAATCCATCTCCATTCATGGCCAGTGAATGTAGATCATTAAACTTTCTGCTAACGATCCCAGTGAACAAACTATGAGCTCTGGAATCAGAAAACCCTTTTTGCTCCTACAGAAACTCCTTAACTTGACTGAACCTCAGTTTTCTCACCTTTGTAGTGGGCATAAAATAATCTATCTCCATTAAGTTGTGGGAACTTGAAGGAGGGGTTGATGTTTATGCAGCCTCTATCACAGTGCCTTGAACACAGGAACTGTTCAATAAGTGATAGTATGAGCACTATTTCCATGTGAGCCAATTAGCTTTCACTAAGGATAATAGCATTAACTGCTCACAAAAATTGGAACATCCCAGTACTAGTATACCTTTTGTAGGTGTGAGCTTCTAGTCACAAGAGGGGCTAGATTCTATAGAAGGGATCAAATAGTGAGTAGGGAAATCTATACTCACTACTGAGAAGTAGAAGCCGTGAAATCGGCCCTTCTGTGAGGTCGCAATGGCCTCATACACGCACACAAAGCCAATGCATTTGACTTGCTCAGACAATGTCTATGTCAATAGATATTTGCTACATTAAAATAAATGGATGCACCATCATATTTGCTGCAAACTAATTGCACTGAATGCTGGATTTTAAGACAAACCAGGATTTATAAGCTTTGGGTTGAATGAGGCCAAAAGATTCACAAGATAGTTAATTGCTGGTGTAGGTGGTATTTCGAAACACATGTAATCTTCAACAGAAAAAGAAATTTTACAACGTTAGGAAGAAGGATATAAGTCTCTCAAGTGAGATGCTTTGAAAGATGTTTAGAGTTAAAAGCAATGAAAAACAACTGACCAACAGGAAAGACGTAAAACTATATGGTGGGTAAAAGGTTAAAAGAATCAAAAGCAGGAAATGGAGATTTTCCTGATGGTGGCCAAGCTGGAGGCAACAGGGATGGAAAGAGTATCCTTATAGCCTATTTCAAATACTGGTACAATTTTTCAATATAAGGCCCCAAATCTCTATGGCTTCCTTTTTAAAAAAAAAAAATTCATTCCCACCTACTGCAGCAAAGATCATAGTAAGAAACCAATATAGTCTTAAGACTGGCACATTTCCTCTTGAACAAGGCACTTTCATTGAGAATTTGTCATGAGTTGTCATTTATTTGGGGCTTAAGTAAGGTCACAAGGTGGGAGCCAGCACCAGGAATCAAGCAAAAAAAAACAAGAATATTCAGGATCAAAAGCTCACTCGTCTCATAAGGGTGCTCTGGCATTTCCACCTTCTAGACCGTTTTCCAGTCACTGAACGGGCACGCGTCACTCTGGACAGACCTCCCAAGGCAGAGATGCTGCTGTTCATCCTGAAGTGTTTTGCTCTTCACCAAGAAAATAAGAAATGGCCTTTCCCTTCCAAGAAGAGACTTCTTTCATCTCAAGCAAAGCTGAGTTCACCACTTTATTGAGGACCGTGCTAGAGATGGGGAGATGACACCTGAGCTCATCCTTTGCTCAAATTTTTGGAACAGCCTATCTTTCATGACACGAAAGGGATTCTGTAAACAGCCGATTTATATTTTACTTGATTTTAGGAAAAGCTTTTTAATGAGTTGCTCAGACTCTGTTTATTAAGCCAGATGGCCCCCCAGGTTGGCATGAGTTTAACAGTCTGGAAGCCACTTGTTTGGCTGCCATCCCTAAGCAAGTGAAGGAAGGCAAGCCATTGACATTCACAGCCCACCAGGAGCATTTCCCTGGCACATTGTTGTGGAGAGAAATTCTAGCTGGGAGTAGAATGCTGGGCCTACATCCAGCATTTTCAAATTTTAACAGAGAATTGAATTTGAATTTATTTTAAAAAAGAAAAAACCTTGGGACTAGAACTTTAGAAGAGTTTTGGGCCAGTACACATTTTCAGGGAAATGCTGCTTATACTTCCCCACCACTCACAGAGGGAGCCAACAGGGGGAGAGTGGAGCTGCACGTCAGCCCAGCCAGTGCATGAATGGTGCATCGGAAGGAATGTCCCATGAAATGCAGCATTACATTTGTTCCCCAATACTCCAAGTACAACTTCACTTCCTTTCTGATTATTTTTCCTTTTCAAATGAAGCATTGTAAAATACTGTACGGAATGAATGTGATCATAGTTTCATAATTTCCTGTAGCACTTAGTTAGTTTTTATCTTCAGCATCCCATTTTCCAGTCTAAAAAAGAAAAAAGCCAGGAAAAAAAGTTTGCCTTCTTTCCGTCCATCAGTTTAAAATCCTCATAAATATCTATCTGTAAAACCTGGAATTTTAGTGTCTTAAAATGGCTCCTGTTGCTGATGGGTGTCCTAGGGAGTGCTCATGTTAGCCTCCTGGGGTTGCCATCATGTAAGGAGCACCATAAACCAGGGGGCTTAAACAAACAGATGTGTTCTTTGAATTCTGGAGGCTAGAGTCTGACAGCAGGGTGTCAGCAGGGCCATGCATGTCCCCCAGTCCCTGGTGTTCCTTGGCTTGCAGCTGCACACCAACCTCTGTGTCTTCACAGGGCTGCCTTCCCTCGGTGTGTGCCTGTGTCCTCTCATGGCATGCTCCTCCATGCATGATATCTCCTTTCACATCTCCTTGCTCTGCGCATGTCTGTCTCTCTACCTCTTCTCCCCTTGGAAGGACATCAGTCATGTTGGATTGAGGACCCACCCTATTCCAGTATGACCCATCTTAACTTATATCTTAACTATATCTGAAAACACCTTTTTCCAAAAAAGCCACATTCACAGGTGTCAAGGGCTGAGACTTCAACATGTTTTTTCAGGGGACACAATTTAGCCCACAAGAGTACCCAAAGCCAAAAAACTGGAAGTGATAGGGTAGGAGAATTAATAAGACTTTTGACTTGAGTAGGAAGAAATCAGCTTTCACCTACTGAGTTTTTAGGACTTTTTGATATCCTGTCCCTTTGACAAGTGGTCATTCCTAGCTACAATTCCTGGCTAGAGGGAGTGTTTGGTGGGCCAATAACCCTAGACATCTCAAATATATTTTTCTACCTTATGTAATTAAAACAAGCAAACCAAAAGACTTTATTCAAAAACTATCAGGTTCCCTTTAACACACACACATTTGAAAGTATTTCCACATCTCTTGGCAGTGCACTAACTGTAGGTACTGCGGAGCAATGCCTGAGAAGTAGGGAGGGCAGAGCCATGCACTGGAAAGGAATAAAATCATGGGACTTCCTTCCTGATCACAGTCCACTCATTGGCTCAGCTTGTGTCAAAACTACTGAGAAATGCCCTGGTTTGCTGCGGGTTTCCATTTTGAACAGGTACATTGACTTGAAAAGTGTTTAGATGTTCTTGTTCTAATAATACAACTAATTATCTGTCACTTGCTTTTCACAGTGTGATATAGGTTCATAACTTATTGCTCATTGATTCAAGATTATGTATAGCATTCAATCTATTTAATAGACAACATTCTAGGCATTGAGGGTAAAGCAAGTTAAAAAAAGATAAAGTCCTGCCTTAATGTATTTCATGGTTCAGCAGAGAAGACAGATAATAAACAAAATATAATTAATTTCATATATCGATAGTAATATAGGTTATTAAAAAATCAAGCAAGATAACTGGAAAGGAAATAACAAGGATACTGCTTCAGAGAGAGTGACTGCATGGGGTCTCTGAAAAGGGGCCTTTGGAAGAGGTTTAAAAGAAGCGAAACACTGAAACGTGCCTGTTTGAAGGAGGGACATATTTGCAGAGCACATAGCAAGTGCAAGGGCCCTGAAATAGGAGCATGGTTGGTGTGTCCCTGGACGATTTTGGCTGGAGCAGGGACATAAAGAGGAAGAAAATTAGGGTGAAGGACAATCCAGGAGCCATATACATAGGACCCTAGAGGCTGTGGCACTAACTAGGTTTCATCCTCCGTGAAGAGAAATCATTGGAGGATTTTGAACAGGGGAGTGACATGACATGCTGTACAGTTTCTAAGGCATGCTGTGGCTGCCATGTGGAGAGCAGGCTGTCAAGAGCAAGAGTGGAAGTGCCAAGACCACTTAGGAGACCGCTGCAGCTACCCAGGCAAGAGATGATGGCATCTTGGTCTAACACAATAACGGAAAACAAATGGTGGAGAATGACTGGACTCAGTGTATGTTTTCAAGGTGCAGCAGACAGAATTTGATAATTGTATTGGTGAGCATGGAATGTAGCATGGAATGGAAACTACTCTAGGTGTGTCTATATAAGAAATTTAGTATAGGCAATCACTTACCCAGAAAACGGAATAGGTGAGAAATTAAACAGGGGACAGGCAATCCAGAGATTAAAAGGAAATAACAATCACTCTCTAGGACAGAGGGACAATAGCAGAAAGTAACACTAAATCCCAGAAGCTGGGCCATCTAATGGGTGCTAGAACCATGGGAAGGAGGGCCTACCTGGCAGGAGACAGAGCTGTGGAAGAGAAGCAGCAGCTGCCATCATCCCACAGCTCACAGAGAAGGGAAGAAATGCTTTATTTCACCCATTCCTCTTGCTATTCCTCTTTTCCATTGCCTTCCATTGGCAGAACCTCCCCAGAAGCCAGAGAAAGAGGAAACCTGGGAAATGTAGTTCCCTATGACACAGAGCAAAGCAGGAAAGAGGAGAGGAATATGTCTGAGAACCAACAGGCAATTTACCAGAAGACAGGTGGACATGGAATATGAGAGAGACAGAGAAGTCAAAGATAACTCCAAGTTTCCATGCATAAGATATCAATATACATGTATCAGCCACATATACTAAAAGATATACCTATTCTATTAACATCTGATATGTAACATATGTATACACTTAATATACAAGGGATGTCCAGAAAAAGTCTAGCCATTGTTAATATAAGGAGAATGGTTTGTGTGACATTGATGTCACCTGGCAGCCAAGGAGAGTGGACTGGAATGTGCATGTGTGAACAGTCAGTCACTGCACTAGTCAGTGGGGGCCACAGACACCACTGAGTGAGCATGTGTACTGTGAGCTGTCGCATCTGAAATGACTGAGTGAGTAGAGCAATGAATCTGCATCAAATTTTGCACTAAGTTTCAACATTCCTCTACGGAAACTATTGGGATGACTCAGAAGAACACACCTATGGGCAACTGGTGATTGGCAGCTTCATCATGACAATAAGTCCATTTATGCATCATGTCTTGTGCAGAATTTTTTTGAGAAACATCAAATCACCCAGGTGACTCAGCCCCCCTACAGCTCAGATTTGGTGCCTTGAGACTTCTGGCTTTTCCCAAAACTAAAATCACCTTTGATAGGGAATAGATTTCAGACTGTCAATGAGACTCAGGATAATATGATGGGACAGCTGATGTCAACTGGGAGAACTGTATGACGTTTCAAAGTGCCTACTTCGAAGACTGAGGTGTCATTGTCTTACATACAGTGTTTCTTGTATCTTGTATCTTCTTCAATAAATGTCTATTTTTCATAGGACCTGGCTGCATACTTTCTGGATAGACCCATACACTTAATACACACGCACACATATTAAGCAGGAATGCTGAATAACCTTTGTCTCAAATGCTGAGACATTCAACGAGTAGAGGTGGCCTGAATTACTGTATTAGAAGGAATTCTAAGGCTGCGTCTATGTTCAGGGGAGGTGGATTCTGGAGACTGGTAAGCAGCGCCTGCTGTGTGCATGGGAGGGGGCCGTTGCCACGTGCGCGCCAGGTGTTAGCCCTGTCTGCACTGAAGCAACGCTCCCCGTGTTAAGGAGGCAGGTGAGCAAGCCTTCACCTGGAGTACTTCATAAAGGGGTCTCTGGAGTTTTTATTTTTTAAGATAATTACAGAAGCCTATCATGAATCCCTGTAGAAAGAAATAGCCATGATTAAGCTGAAATTTATGGAAAACACGTATTCTCCTTCCCCCCCTTTTCCCAGGAATTTGAAAAGAACATGACCTTGTGTCATTTCGGCTGAGTGGATCATACATTACACTAGTGTACACTAATGAGTACACATGGCAGCTCACACCAGCTCTGTTCCTTTGTCCCCTTCATCTCTCTGTAGATGAATCTGGGCAGTTCTTCTCTTGGGGCAGCTCTTTGAGTTGACGGTCTATTACGAGGTTAATCTGGAGTGAATGTTGTGCTCACTCAGATGTAGAAATGCTTTACCCTCTAATTATAACCCCATACCCTTCCAGTTTTTTCCCTGCCTGCTCTGGAGTCAACTCCTGCTGGTGACCAGCCCTTCCACAGCCAAGGCTAACGCGGACATCTGGATGTTCTGTACCTCAGGCAAGCTTTCCATTTGGATGGAAAATTCAAATAGGTTTTGCCTAGTAAAGTCAAGGATCTCTTCAGAAAGAGGAAAGAGGTTTTTGAAATGTAGTCAAGTGCTCCTCCCCCCAGGAGCCTGGCCATGGGTTCTCCCGGCTGCACCTCCCCTGGGGCGCGGGGGTTGGCCATCCTGCTTCCAGCAAGGTCATCACCTCCCTGTTTGTCTTCCCATGGCTCTCACGTATGGTGAGACCTGTTCCATCCCCCCCCAAAATGACAACTGGGGGGATTATCTTTAACATTCTGTGGATACCTCGGATGAATATGAATTCTTGGTTTAACTAATTCAGATAGCAAATTTATGTGATTATTACCTCACAATGAAAATCTTTTCATTTTTTTTATTTTTATCTCCAGTGAAATAACATTATTTTATTATTCAAATGGGGCTCACTTCTTGCTGTTTCCAATATAATTCTTAATAAATATGTAAATTTTTAAAATAATTTACAGCATACATTGGGAGGCATGATTTTGGAAATGACAAAAATTTGATGGATTGTAAAATTATCCCCCTTAAAATCATCAGTCATAGTGAACAGAATATACCAACCTCTTATAATTTTAGTTTTTTCTTCAGCTTATCTTCTGTTAGGAAGTCACTAAAAATTGATTATAAAACAATATATTTCTTAGGCCATAATTCATTCACAGATTAATTAGATATTCAGTTACTGTCCCATGATTGTATAGGGTGGGAGCCAACAGCGTTCTGTAGTCCTTCAGAGTTGTGGGAGAGAAGCCCTGACTGTTACTCCCAGCTGACTGAAGCTACCAGCACTAATCACTAATCACACTGAGATCCCATAAAGTGTAACAACCTTCACCACTTTTCTGGCTGGCGCACAGCAAGAGATCTTTATTGGCTCTGGCCAAGAGACCAAAATGCGGTAAACATTTCTGTGGAGGGTGATTCAACTTTTTTTCTTGCTTAAAATGACATTTCTGTACCAGTCCCTGAAAGCATCAGAAGAGGTGGGAGAGGAGGGGTGGTTGTGCGTGAGTGTGTGTGTGAGTTGTGGAGGATTTTGTGTTTGTGTGTGTATGTGTGAGTGAGTGTGTGGGGGTTGTGTGTATGTATGATTGTGTTGTGAGTGTGGGGGGTTTATGCGAGTGTGTATGTGTGATTGTATGGGGGTTTATATGTGATTGAGTGTGTGTATGAGTGTGTGGGGGTTGTATATATATGTGTGATTTTGTGTGTGTGGAGTTGTGTGTGTATGTGTGATTGTGTGTGGGGGGAGGAGGTTGTACATGTCTGTGATTATGTGTGAGTGGGGACTTGTGTGGGTGTATATGTGTATGTGAGTGTGTATGTGTATTTGTGGGGTTGTGTGTGAGAAGGTATGTGTGATTGTGCATGTGTGTGAGCATGTGAGTATAGGTGTCCATGCTTAGCAGGCCTGGACTTAAATATCTTTTTACAGAGGTTCCTTTATGAAGTTTGGTAGTCACTTCAGGAGCAGCCTTTGGATTAGTATTATGACTTTAAATCATTCTTTGATAGCACCCAACAGACATATTTAAGAGACAGTTTTTCAGTAACTTCTTTAGCACTGACTTCAGGAGAAGTATTTTTTCCAGTCACTGAAAAGAACTCTAGACACATATGACAGAGAAACCACAGGCACTGAATCCGGCGAAGAGAAACACCAGCCCACTGACATTTAACTAACTGGAACCCTGGATTTTCACAGAGTTGAAGAAGAGACAATCACCCTCCCCCACCCCTTCCACACTCACTACCAGAGCTGGTACCACCTCCTCTGGGTGAAACTACTGCCCGTTGCATCGGCCTGCTTCTGCCCCCTCGCATTTCTCCTCGGTGCACCTCGGCGCAGCCCGAGCCGGACACCTACAGAGGCGACCCTGCACTTTCACTTTGTCCTGCACCTGGGGATGCAGTCACTCTGGGCCTCTCAAAAATGTATTGAATTCTTTAAAGACACCCAGTTTTCTTTAAATTCATCCTAGTGTTCTCAAACCTTCATTCTTCATTTTGTGCACAGTGAGGATTATTTTTCCTTCACATAAAACTACTTGGACAAGTAGTTTAAAAAGCCTCACTAACATATTTGATCTTCTCATTGCTAGATGACATAATCCCCACTTATTTTGCGTGTCTGAAACTCTAACCTTGATTTATGACAATAGAAATATTCCTTTAAAGTCGTATGTTAATCATTTCTCTTTTAAATCTAAATCTATTTTCCTGTTTACTTACTGGGGAAGTTATTATCTCCACTTTCTAAATAAAGGAAACTTAAATGTCTTCTGGGTGATACACCATCAACCACCCCTCAGAAAATAAATGAATATTCCCTACCAGA
Organism: Macrotus californicus; assembly: GCA_007922815.1. Classification (NCBI taxonomy): domain Eukaryota; kingdom Metazoa; phylum Chordata; class Mammalia; order Chiroptera; family Phyllostomidae; genus Macrotus; species Macrotus californicus. Next base: position 9,471 of record VMDR010011231.1, on the reverse strand, counting down.
CAGGACAGCATCTTGTCCTTGGAACTCAATCACTTTCAAAGACAAGAGTGTTAGGAGAAATGTAAGCAAAAGTATAGAAACAAAGAAGACCAATAAATAAGAAATATAATTAGCGTATTTCCTTCATTCCCCTGACCTTTATGGACCTTCTATGTGTCAGGCGTGTTCTGGGCACAAGGATCATGAAGACAGTCATAGTACCCACATGGGAGGCTGAGCCGAGGAAACCTGTGTTAGAGCAAAGGCTTGCTGGTGCCGTGCCAGCAGTCTGCACTGGGAAGAAGGGAGAACAGAAGGGGACATGGTCAAGGCTCCTGCTGTGAAAAGGATTCAGAGATTTCTCTCCACCTAAGTCTGCAGAGATGAATGAACATTGGCCAGCCTCAAGGCAGGGGGTGTACATTCAAGAGAGAGGAAGATAAGGAGAGGGAACTCGGAGTCGCTAACTGCTTGTCTGGGCTCTAAATTCAGCCTGTTGCCATCCTCCATGGCCTGGCCAAATAACGTGCTTGCTACCTACCTGCATGTTACTGACGTTTTCAAGGTGTGTCTGAGCAGTTTCGATTTGATCTCTAAGGTGCTGGGTCATTTGTATCCTGATGACTTTTGAGATCGCTTTTTTACCATTGCTCTTACATTGCCCAGATACCGCCTAGTTGAGCCCAATGATTCTGCGCCTGCCTGACAAAAGAGAACTTGTCTTTCTCTCCACCTTGTTCTCCTTCCCCTTTCCATCTGAACTGCCTTTCCACTTCATCACTGGCTTTTCATTTCAACACAGAAAACAATGCCAACTACTGGATCTGCCGTGTTCCTAGATACCAGCCTAAATGCAATGTATTAGGAATAAAACCCTGTAGAAGGCAGTGGCATGCTAGAGACGCGTGCACGTAAGCCTGTGGAAATTCACAGTATCTTCTTCATTGTGAATCTGGTTTTGATGATTTCTTATCTTACATTTGAGATAGTTCAGAAGCTCTTATCGAAAAAAGTCCCCATTTAAAACCAACTTTGGTAAGTTGTACTCCCCCCCCCCAAAATATCCTGATGTGTGTGGTTTTCTGATGATGTGTCAAAGGGAAATAGACAGGGCCTTTCCCACCCATTCCAGCCAAGGAAAGGATAGAAAGATCCGTATACAATCAAAAGCATCTCCCATTTACCTACTTTGTTGACATTATAGCAGACCAGGCAGTGGCCCAGGTATTGGGTGTGAGTATACAGATATTAGAAAGTAAAAGTTCTGTCACCTGCAATTCCTAATGCTTGAAGAGTAGCTTTTGAAGTTTTGCTTGTTTGTCTTGTTTTTGGTTTTTCACTTGTTGGTTTTTGTTTTGAGAGGAGAGATAAGGACTTTAGAAGCATTGTGGTGTATTTAATGTCTGGTAAAAATGCACTTGCCCCAGTGTGGGTAGCTTGTGGAATCATTGCCATCTTGCCAGTACCTCAGGCAGCCTGCTGTTGGACTGTCACTAGGTTCTGATAGGCTGCAATATGGAAGAATCACAATTTAATACAGATGGCTTTTGTTTGACCCATACATTTGTTTTCAAAATAAACATCGGGAGATTTCACGTAAGGTTTCCAGATTTCCATTTCTCTTAAAAAAGCAGAAGTCCAGCAACACTGGGCCCACACCCTCACAGGATAAAACTCCGTTGGCACTCAGGCAGGAGGGGCAGTGGCTGAGAGTGGGACCTCTGCGGCTGGACTCTTGGTTTTGAACCTGGTTCTGCCTGCCCCTCACCGCTGCGAGACTTTGGGCAAGATACTTAGCTCCTTGTGCCTTCCTTTGATCGTGTATTAAATGGTGTAACTAATAGCACCTGCCTTGTAGGGTTCTGTCCAAACTTTAGGGCGATAACAAGTGCTACATGGGTATTTCTAAAATATGTAGTAGCTGCCCCTCTAAATGAAATGGGTGTACTTGAATTCACCACAGCCCCCACTGCCCACTCATACCATTCATTCATATATTGTATTTGTGTTTATGTGAGACTCTTCCCTGGTTCTAACCAGGCCATCCATCAGCCATCTATGGGGAAAGGGAGAGTTTCAACAAAGATAAGGAATCTCAAGGATAGTAATGGGAAGGATCTTGTACCTACTTCTGAAGTTCAAGTCTGTGTCTTCAGCTGTCCACAGATACTAAGTACAAGAGCCATGAAAGGATGGACAGATGATGTTTGCCCTGAAAAGCTGGCCTTGTATCCCTGGGCACCCCCAATGTGCTTGAACCATAATCATGGGAAAATTGCCGTTTCAATTGCACCTCTCTACCTAGTTTGTAAGACCTGGCTTCCATGCGGAGAACAAGAGGAAGGTTGTTTTCACTCCCTGAGCATCTGCTGCGTGGTGTGAAGGTGAAGGGAGATGAGAGAGGAAGGGGCAATTCATTATGGTTAATCTTGGCTCCTGGACCTAGTAAATCAGAACTATGTTCTTCTAGATTGTTGGAAGATGACATTAACCAGAGCTTCCTTTCCTTTAGTTGCTCACAACTCAAGAGATTTAAAATGTGCTCGGCCTGTCACCAGTAAAACATCCATTTCCAACATTACTGGGTGAAGAGCTTAGATGTCTCCCCAAGGTCCCTCCAAGGACACTGCCCTGGGTGTCCTGTTTAATGGGGCAGCTGGTCACACATAAACACATGCAGCTCCGTTTCACTTGGAGTATGCTGCTGCCCATCTTGGGTGAACATACTGATGTTTTATGTCCGTGCCACATTGTTTTTGAGGCAGGAGAAAGAGTCCCTCTCATTATTTATCTTCAGCATTTGATGGGCCTCCTTTGAGAAGGTCATTGTCCCTGCAATGGCAAAATAATCACGGGATTTCTGGACAAGCTGGCAAAAGAAAAAATGATTCATTATTACAGAATTATTTTGCCCTCAGTCCCCAAAAAGGATGAAGGCTTCTAACAATATGTAAGAGGGAGCAAGGCTTAACTTTAAAGGGAAAAGAAGTTCAAACATTACATTTTTAGCTCCACTGTAATATAATAAGGTTCAAGGCAGGCTATCTGTTCCCAATCATCTTCTGATTTTCATTGTACTAGTCCCTTTGCAAAGAAGGCCTATCTGCTTTCCTGTCCTTATCATCCACTCTGGATAATGAGCTTGAGAGAATTTGGGGGGTTCTATTCAAGCAGTTCGCCCTCCATCTGGTTCCTGTTGGAATGTCTGAACAGTTAGCATGTTCATCCATACAGATTCATCTTGACCCCACATGTTCTTGCCATTTCACACAAAATCATGCATCTTCACAACACAATATATTTTACTATCGGTGGAGCGAGGTATGGGGGTAACTGCTTGACTGCTATGGATGGTATCATGAACTAAGCCAAAAGGCAGTTTATAATACAACTAGTGCATCCATGTCTTATACTGAGACACCTATTATGTGGGTTATTTTTGCAATAAAGTTTGTTTGGCATTAGCGCAAGCCAGATACCCAGAATGAGGCAGCCTGACTGATAAAGATACTGAATTTTAAAATAAAAATGAGAGGCTGAGTAATCAATATGACCTTGGCTACTCACAAGCCAAATAGCTTAGGAAATAATGTGAAGACTCTGTGAACTATTTTGCCTAACAGAAAGATTTTAAATAATATCTTAAGAAAATCAAAAGCACACATCCCCTAGACCTTCTTTGCAAATTAGATCTGAAGTGAACGACCCTGAGTTACACAATTAACTATTGATTTTGCTGATCCATATTTAATTCACATAGCAATTGAGTTGTGTTTACACAGCTGTGTAGGGCAGACATTCTTCACTTGGAGCTAGACACCTTTCACTTTTACATTAATTTAAAAATTAAATTGTTCTCTGCATGTTAGACAAAAATAAAGCTTATTTTTATTGTAGCAGGTGGCTAACTCAAACCTGATAAAATGGCACTCAGTCATCTTAGGCAGTTCATGAAGAGAATACCTTTTATAACACAAAAATCATTTTGCGGATTGAGCATATTACAAATGGTGGAGAGAGAATGAAAAGCATCTGCATGCTGCCTGGTACTGGAATTCTGTAGTAAGGCACCTATCATTTGGTCTCCCCACAATTCAGTTTCTTCATTTGATATGCCTAGTACTATTTGGGGGTTTATCAAGTGAATAGTCAGTCTCGTTGCTGCCCCTAAGAATTCCATTCATGTCATGTAAGCATTCATATCACCATGTTTCCCCCATCTTAAGGAGACAGGAATCTGAATTTGAGCAAATTGCCTGGGACTGGCTCAGGCCAGGAGAGTCAACACTTGCTGGCTACAGGAAGCATTTACAAAAACGGTAGAGCCCAAGTCTGTACCATCTATCATGGGCCTGCTCTTTTCCATACCATTGTACCCATGAGGAGCTCACTGTCTTGGCTCTTGCTCTTGGATTTCCAGGAAGCAGTGGCAGCTGCTGCCTCGCCCAACTGCTGACCAAGTCCACCTGAAGGTGCAGCAGAAAGCCCCAGATGACTCAGAACAGAGCTGCCCAATCAGGATGGCCATGAGATATGAGTCCACAGGTCTCTGCTCTTGATAGGGAGAGAAAAGTTCTTCTGCCAAAGTAAACAACAGTCAGATATCCCTCAATCCAAGGGGTTGCACTAGTTCTTGATGCTAACCTGGAATCGCAGGGACTTGTACACTGTTAGTGTGACCAGGGGCTAGAGCACAGCCATGCCACTGCAAGGCAGGGGAAAGTCTGAAATGATGTTGTTTTACCTGTCTCTTCTTCATCACGGAAAGGCAGACATTACAGAAAACCCGGTCACGTCTGTGAGCTCCAGAGCAAAGGAAAGGACGTTGTGAAAATAGATCTAATAATGACTACATTTATTGATATGCAATAGATATCAGCTCTAAGAGACACAAAACATAGTGTCAGAATCGTAGAAAGAAAGCAGAATAAAATCTAGTCCTTGGCCTCAAGAAGTGTGTTATCTAATTGAGAAGTGAGACACTGATAAAAAACAAAAAAGAGCCTACCTAATAGAATGGATGTAAATTCAGGGTCAAATGGATAATTTGGCCATTTGGGCTAGGAATTCATAGAAATATCCCTGTGAATAAGCTATTCTAGAAGCAGAACCAGTAGGTCTGAATAACTTTTAAAAAAAGGACTAAGTCATAAAACTTGGTTACTATTGACAACAACATGGACTATAGAAAAAAGAAGAAATTCCAATATCAGCATGTTGAATTTTAGAGAGAACTAGGCTCAGAAAAGTTAGGAAAAGGGTATGTAAATAGTAATAATTTGACCTATAAAAACATTTGCCCAAATAATGTTCCAGACTAAAAATGGAAAAAAGATCAAATGGAGCTAAGCGAGTTTAGGGAGACATTTCAAAACCATGATGGGGGTAAATGGGCATGTGCACAAATTTCAGTTTAACAGGATCTTTGTGTTCTAGATGCCATTACCATGCCAAACAGGATGGATAGACTCTGCTAACTAGGTTCTCAGGGGTCCATCTTCTTATACATCAAGCTTTGTTCTATATTGATATTGTATTAAAGAATCTTAAATATGTGCATTTATGTGAGCAGTACTTTGTCTCATATACTATTTATCTCCAGTGTCTAGAATACTATCTAGTACATAGCAGGTCTCAATAAATATCTGCTGAGTGAATGAATGAATGAATGAATGAATGAATACAGTGGCAGGAGGAGCATAATCCCTATTTACATACTCATTAAAATCTGGGTACAGAGTTGAAGTAATGATTGTCATTGTCATACTGTGACAGAGCAAGGGACGGAGTCCAGAATGAAAGTAGATTTCCAATTGCAATCTGCCAGCTAGCACATCCTTCCCTTCTGAACCCCCAGTGCTTACCGGGTAACAAGGAATAAGAGCTTCTCACAGCTGCCACTACAAACTAAAATGCAAGACAGAATATAAAGCTTAGTGTTTCTAAATGTTTAAAACAATTGCCCCCCAATGAATGTTCTCCTTAGCACAAAGACCATAAATCGGTGCCAATTCTGAGTTGTCGTGGCTCTCAGGATTCAATATGTCTAGTATCCTTGGGAAATAATTTTATACAAAGCAAAGACTGCCTAGCCCTACAACTGAAACATGAATTGCATTACCTTTAACCTGAGTAGAGCACAAATTCTTACATCCACAAATATCAGTGTGTTCCTGGATGAACCAAGCTCGCTGTTCCATTTGATTCCATGTCTGTGGTAAAGTGCCTAACAGATTGGAGGTCATAGGGCATTGTGGTTCCTAACTGGTGTACCAAACTCTGTTAGAAGTAACTCCAGGCTGCCTAATTATTTATAGGTTAATGAGTAACATAGAATGTTTCTCTCTGGCTTGAGCACTGGCAGCATTCTTTATAATAAAAACTTTCCACTTCCAGATATACTTTTATGATGTCCATTATTGTTTTATTAGAGATGTTCCTTTGGAAGGAGAACTTCCATGAAAAAAATATTATAAATTTTTTTACACTTACCTGATCCTCCAAAAGATTGTTTTTATTTTTTTTCTTGTAGGAGCAGCCAAAGCTCTATCACTCCAAAGTGAATACATGGCTGTATGCTGCTAGAATACATAGGTGGTCCCTCATGCTGGATTTTCCACCGACAAAATGCTGACTCTAAGCCAGACATGACCAGCTTGCTGGTTAGATAGATACCATAGTTAACACATGAAATGATGGAAGGATGAATCAAAAAATGGCTAATCTATTAAGTCAGGGGAATAGGGTATATACTGTTTTTATTCGTAATAGTGCCTATAAATGAAGGGCAGAAAAGCGTGATGCTCTTGCTCCTACCAGACAGAAACGTTAACTTGACACTATATTGAACAGACTTGGAAGTTCCCAGCCCAGGCCTGTTCACTTCTCACTCCTGGATAAAATTTTAGTGAACATTAGTATGCTGGCAGAAGAAAAGAAATCTAACAACACGGATAAGCATGGTCCATTTAGTTAAGATAATTATACGAGCCAATGTCAATGCGCTGCCTTATATTCCCACTTCTAGGTCAATGTAAAACAGTACAGATTTTACTTTTGGAGAAATTGAGCAATGCTGGCCAAATCTGATGCATTACTTAAGGCGATCAACCTACATTTTATATTAGGTTTGTGGAACCATCCACCACTCTGGAAAACAACAACAAAAAAAAATACATGTTTTCAAATGGCATTTCAAGGGATGGCACTAACTTTGGAATTTACAGAAATCACACACATGTCCTTTGCATGTTCATGTGAAAATTTCACCAAAACTTACAATGACATGCTTTTCCTCTTTCCAAACGCCTTTCTCTGCATAAGCAAAGTTTGTGATTTTCTTTGTATTCCTTTTTTCTCTTCCCCCTGAGGGACCTGACCCCATACCTTTTCCAATTTTCTGTAAATGGGAACATTTCCCATGTCTTTGATAAAATGGTTTTTCTTTCCTTCTGTCATTTTGATCTAGTCTTTAAATGTCCTCTGTGGCCATTGTTTACCTCTGAGCTGAATTATTTTCTCTTCCACAAGGTGTGTTATTTTGTAGCAGCCCTTAGCTTCCCACTGACCTTCTCTTGGTTTGCTTTTTTTTCTTTAAAAAGTAAGCTCATTTCCACCCCCCTCTGGGTTCAGAGGTTCCAGCAGAGGTCATTGAAAGTCATCGATCATGGTAAAGGACAGCAATATAGTTAATAATAGAGTCATAAAATCAGACCTCACCTGAAAATTGCTCTTTCACCTAATAAAACCAGTTTGCCCTGGAGTTACTGAAGAATCTTTAGGACCCCAGTAAAGAAACAGAGAGTGCCCTCAAGTGCCAAATTGCATCTCCTGGTCTGTGGTTGGACGGAGAGAGTGGCTCTCTATTACTGATACATCACATTAATTTTTTAGAAGGGCAAGTGAAGAGTCATGTGTCCAGTTGAAGTGATAGAGGGAAATGAGCGCTGGGGGAAAGTAATTATCCACGTTGGAATTTGACCAGATTAACAAGGTTTACACCACCGCTCACCAGAGAAGTCTGGAAGGTCTCTGGTATTCACCAAAGGTCACTCTATTTTTATGTCTCAGCTAGAAAGTAGCTCCACCAGGAATACAGTAAGAGGTGGCATTAAAGAAAAGATTAGCTTGTACCTCTGCAAAAAAGAGGAATGACTTCAGCTGCATCCTTTCCCTTAAGGTTGGCCTCCGCCCCAGCAAATATTACTTAACACAGACTTCACAGTGTGCACCAATCTTCTACTAAGAGACCCTGGATTAAAATGCCTCCCTCTTATTTCCACAAAAAGAGCATAATACATAACTCTGCCCCGCATCCATCTTCCTAGTGCCCAAGATTTGCTCATCAGAAAAGGGATGGGGGAAATCACATCTTCTACTTTAGCCTAAAGCCCAGGACTGGCCAGACTCTCTCCTGTGTTTGATTTCTTTGCTTCCAAATGAAAGCGCTCCTATCTTTCACCTCTGCTAAGTCATCTTCCTCCTATTTTTCTGCACAGGGAGAGGTTTCCCTGCCCAGCCCAACTCACTGCAGTCTCTGAATTTTCTTGCATCTATTTTCTTAACTAAAAAAATTAAATAGTTAACATTAATTACAACTAAATGACAAAGCATTTATAAATGTCATTTTTTAAAATTGTCGCTGCCTGTGTCTCCTTGGCCCTAATTACATACATGCTCAAGTAAAGTCTGCATCACTGTGTGTCATGAGAAATGTTGGGTGATGGTGATGCTTCTTCCTGATTTCGGGTGTTTCTCTCCAGAGGAGGCAGCTTTCTAGAATAATACTCCTGGCAACTCTGAGCCCCTCTCTTCACTTCTCAGGAGAGTGAGGGGTGGCTTGTTTAATTAGTAAGCCTCGGAGAGGAACAGGGAAGACTGGCAGGCTCGCCCCCTGCTGGCCTCACCCTTCCTCTGGGGTCAGGCTGGCTGTGAGAAGCACACACTCTGTTCTGTCCTTCACGCTGATGGTTTCAATGGAAGACACTTGCCCACCAGCCCAGGACTGCTAGTTACTAAACTTGCCTATTTCTGGAGACCAGTGTTAGGAAACCCACTCCTTTGTGGATGGAAACCTCATTCTCTAGTATAAACTTTCTCAAAAATAAAGCTGATATTTCAACTTCCCATTGGCCCTTTTATCTCACCTTCTTTATGTAGAAGTGGGAGAGTCATTTACTGCGGCACTTCGTATTGCAATAACAGATGCACAGGAGACACCCAATTAATTGACTGTGGGAGCTGGGGCAGGTGGGGTGGGTGGGGAGAGCAAAGGGGGAAAAATTGGGACAACTGTAATATAATAACAATACAAAAATAATTTAATAAAAAAGAAGAAAGAGAATAATCAACATTATATACCACACAGGCAATAGCCAACATACTCCAAATATTCCAAATCAATAAAGTTATTGGGTAAAATGGAAAAAAAAAGAGAATATTTTAGAGTCATAGAGCTTTCGGAGCAGGAAGATTCTTAAAAACTTCAATGGA
>VMDR010011230.1:0-28959 GCA_007922815.1 Macrotus californicus | reverse complement strand
TGGGAGGTGGGGGTGGGGAGGGCAGGGGAGAGTAATGGGGAAAAATGGGTATAACTGTAATTGAACAACAATAAAAAATAAAATAAAAAATGCTTATTAAATGACAAAATGAAGAAGTATGTATCTAAGGAACTTAAGGGTTCTCCCTTTGTTTTTTTATACCTCTACAAGAAAGATGGGTACTAGTTAACATGAAGATTTCATGACTGAAGGGACCTTTAGGTCTTTTGATATTCCTAAAGTTTATTTAACTGATTTTAAATAATTTACTTGTGAAAATAGGACAAGGATCCGAAATACACATTCCATATGATTCTCCTATATATTGCTGGATACCAAAGCTCCCATGGCTTTGCCTTTTTTTTTCTTCAAAAGCTGGTCAGATGTGCTACAGGATTTCCCGCATGCAATAAATACTTGTATGGGAGAGTTTTACTGAGGGGCACGATTAAACAACAGAACTTTACTGGTGAGGAAAGTTGATCATTTGAGAAGATGATTCAAGTCTGACGGCAACAACGGTCCTTTCTGTGTATTCTGTCCTTTCGGGCTTCTCTGTTCGACCCCACAATTTTCTTTCAAAGGTCAGTTCTCTCATGCGCAATGTGGGGCCTAAAATGTTGGCAATAAGATGGGTAGTGTCAGGCATTTTCAAAACACCAAATGACTGCAATCATTTTTCTTGTGGGTGATCCTGATGCATCCAGACAGACAGCACTGCCAGAAAGCCAGCTAAGATTTGGACGTGCTGACAATTTCCTCATTTTGATTGCAAGCATATTTAGAATGTGTTTGCCCTAAAGTTGGGCTTTCATAATACCATATTTTTGATAGGGTGCAATATTTCTGTAAGATGAATTCTAAGTGTATTATTTTTGAATAGATGTAGAAGCTATTATAGAGTGTCATAGTGTGTTAAAATACTTCTATTTTAATAAGGTTTGGCAGTGTCGTAATAAAAGTAGGTAGTAGCGTACGCTCACACATTGAAATTTTATATGTTTTTTTTCTGTTACAGCTTTTTCTTTTTTGTTCTTGAGAAGCATTATTCTATTATATGCTTCATTTAAGGAGTAGAAACTATGTGAAATAGTTAACATTTAACTGCTTCACCATTTTGAGGGATGTGGTATTTTTATAGCTCTTTTTGGTTGCTGTGCTTTGTCTTCAAATGCTTGATCAAACAGAAAAGACAATAATCCAGAAGAAAAATATTTTACGTGGTAGTGCATTTAAGTTATGTGGACTTCTGAAAGTATTCTTCTAGTAACCAATAGGAAGCGCCTGGGGTCTCTTTAACTGAGATGATCTTTTTTTTTTTTTTTTTTTTAGTATTTTATTTATTCATTTTTAGAGAAAGAGAGGAAAAGAAACATCAGTGTGTGGTTGCCTCTCATGTACCCCTAACTGAGGACCTTGCCTGCAACCCAGGCATGTATCCTGACTGGAATTGAACCCATGACCCTTTGGTTCACAGGCTGGCATTCAGTCCACTGAGCCACACCAGCCAGGGATGAGATGAGTTTTCTTTATAAAATCACAGGATGGGGCTCTAGAAGTCATTAGACCACTCTTCCATTCAAAGCAGAAATGATCTCTGTAGGATCCCTCATAAGTCTGTTTCTCTCTTCATTCAGCAAATATTAGTTGATTGCCTACTATGAACCAGGTACTCTTCCAGTCGTTGTAAACAGAGAAGTGAACCAAGCAGGTACAATTCCATCCTCACAGAGCTTGCCTCCTTGTGGGAAGCTGAGGACTATAAACAAAACAAAGTCTCTGTAGTAAGAGGAAGTGATAAATGCTAGGAAGAAAAGCAGGTTAAAGAAATTGGATTTTACATATGGCGATCAGAGGGGATCTCTCTGACGTGGCGCGGAGCCCTCAATGAACTGTAGGAACAGGCTGTGTGGCCACATTAAAGGCCATCGCAAACACAGGTGTCAGCAAGTGCCAGGGCCCCAAGGACACAGGTGCTTCGCAGAGGATCAGAGGCCGTAGCAGGGGAGAATGGTAGGGGGCATGGTCAGGCGATAGGTCACACAGGACAGTTGTCATCATAGCCTGTCCATCATGCTTTAGAGGCAAGATCCCCCCATACTAAGGAACATATACAGGGTGGCGAATGTAGGTTTACAGTTGTGAGTATGTGAAACAGAGTTTGTTCTTGTATCATCATTTATTCATTATTGTATTATTTCCACATGAGCAACTGTAAACCTACATCTGCCCCACCCTGTGTTGTCCATTTATGTCCCCAAAACTACCTAGGAGGGAAGGAATATTATTCTAAGTTTATAGCTGACAGTTTAAAGTAGCTCTCCCCGAGTCCAGGGCACAAACTCATAATGAACACTGGGTGGCCAGCTGGGGTCTCTCTCTCTCTCTCTCTCTCTCTCCCCGCCTTGCAAGCAGATATTAGAAAGGTCTGTGGGGACTTTTTGAAGAACGATGATAGAAAACAGGGAGATGTGTCTCGGTGACTTCCGTTGAAGGACAGTGTCAGTGTTTGCAGTTGGTATTTTGCGAAGGTAAGCAATGGACAGTTTGCTTGGCAAAATATGATGAAGAACAGGAGTGGCTGCCTACTCGAGAGTGATTTCACTTTCTCTTCCTAGCTGTAGCCTCTGTTAGGCTTCACTTAGTAGTAAAGCAAAACTAAAATGTCAAAGTAAATGTAAAGCTGTCATTCAATTTCAGTTTCCATGTCTTGTAAATCAATCTATTTTCTTTCCAAGATTGAATGCGTATATTATAACATGATTATTTTAAAAATCAATTATTTGTACCTCATATATTTTAGATCTCCAGGTAACACCAGATATTTACATAATTCACAGGATCTCTTTGAAGCATGACAACTTTCCTCTTTTCACCAGCAGAGGGCACACTCCACAACCCTGTTTGCCTTGGTCACCAAAAAGCACAGATGAATTAGAGAGGAAGGTTAAACAAAAAACAAAACCTTTCGAAAATGATAACCTTTCAAATCCTCTGAACACTGTCTACAAAACAAATGGGAGGGAATTTGGGACCTAGTCAGTACTCCTATTATAGGTCCAGATTTTATACTGTTCCCAGTTGTTTTTATAAATCAAAAGAAGAAAAATACAATAATAAATCCTTGCTATGAATCTTACTAGCATTAAAAAATAAGCAGGTTAATTTTGCTAAATAGAGCCAGATATGAAAATAATAAATGCAAACTTTAATAAATTGATAATTTGGGGGTAGGTCATGTAAGATTTGCTGGCTTTGTGGTTGTTTCCTTTCCAGACTGTCTGCCTTAGGCAGGAGAGCACATCTGATAGAGCATCAGACTTGAGTTGGGCGGCTTACTCTTGGTGCAGCTTAGGACAGAGGCCCTGTCCAACCTCGGTTTCCTTATTTGTGAAATGCATATCGTAAAGCTGACTGATTGGCTTGCGTGGATTCCTAGATAGGAAGCAGGATGGGCAGGGAGGGAAACTGCATTTTAGGCCCACTTTGTGACCTGAGACAAATCATTGGCCACCTCTGGACTCATTTTCCTGCTCTTAAAATGAATATAGATGGTATGTGGTCCTTGAAAGCATTCACACTAAAATTTCACATCAAAATGGCTAATAAACTGGAAAGTGCTATAGAAATGTAACTGAGTAAAAAGCATGCATTTCCCTATATTTAACATAAAATTATATTGTATGCACATTTCCAGAAACATATCTGTATTCCGAAGCCACAGTGACCTGTATTTAAGATCCAATTGGAAAGAGAGCAAGAAGCAAGTCTAACATGGAGACGATACAAATACAACCAGAGCCCTGAAAAGGTAGCCAGTGGGACTGGCCATTAGGATGTAACACTTCTCCCCAGGCGCATCCCTTCTGAGTGAAAGCAACCCTTGAATTACACATTCATGACTTATGAACTCATTTACTTATTCATTGATTCATTAATTGAACAGTTATCTTGCTCACTCTGCTTATCCTGCAGACAATTTACACAGTGTTACATTTCTTACCAACTCGGAAACACTGGGTTTTGTTTTTTCCCCTTTTTACTCATGTCTGAGCTTAGAGGAGATGCTCCCTCCTCATTTATAATATGCCTATTTTCAGCTCAAATATGTTTTCTTCTTTTCAACACCATTTTGTTTGCCTCCTTCCAGCTGGTGTCTAGTAATAACAGAAACACCTGCTCTCCTTCTCTCTTTCTAGCTCTTTTTAGTTCATTTCAATGAGTTGAAAAGAATGTGGGCTAGAAAGTAGAAGGGCAGTGCTGGGGATCCACTTGTAACGGGGATGAGGGAAACCATGCTTTGAAGTGAAAATAGGCATAAAAACACAGACTACATTTCTAATAACCTCGAAAGAGCCTTGACATGGTGCAAAAGTTTCATCTTCTTACTTTCTTTAATTAAATATGGCTGCTCCTAAGTGTTGGTACTCAAGAGAAAATCTTTCATCACTTATTTGTTGTTTTTAAAACAAAACAAATAAGCTTATTAAATAATAAGCTTACTAAAACAGCTTTATTGAGATATAATTGATATACAAAAAAACTGTACATATTCAATGTGTACAGTGGATAAATTTGGCATCAGCATATTCCCATGATACCATAGCCACAATCAAGGTAGTAGACATAGCCACCACCTCCAGAATTGTCCTGTGTTTTGCATCCCTGCTTAACTAATTGATATTAAGATCATTTAATTAGTTGTTATCCCTTTATAATAGATTATATTTTAGATAACTGTAAAATAAATATAATTTTATAGACTGACTTTTGGATTGACAATTAAAATATTTATTCCTTATGGGAGGGGAAATGTAGAAGTCAATTCTTCAACAATACCACATGGGCTGATTAGGAACTTTTTATTCTTTCTGAGCCCACTTCCTCTAGAAAGATTGCAAATGAGGAATCTGAGAGTTTTTACAGCAATCTGACTCTGGTTCTGCTGAAATCCAGCAAGTCACACACAGAGAAATATTTATGTTTAATTTATTTAAAGTAACCTCTTGTGAATCTACCATGTGCTAGGCTCTAGGTACTTGGCATGTGCCAGTGAACAAGATCGATCAAATCCTTCACCCCCACCATGGAGGTAAGTTCTATTGGTAGAGGCAGCAAGAGAAAAGTAACAACCATAGTAATCAAATTATATGGTATAGTGGACAGTGAAAAAACACAATGGTGTGGTAAAAAAATACAGAGGGTATATAGAATTGTGAGAGCTAGGCTGTGGTGGGGGGTTGTCATTTTAAATAAGATTTCAGAGTAAGCCTTATTTTAGAAGCTGAGACTTGAGCAAAACTTGAAGGCAAAGAGGATGTCATAGTGATATATGTAGGATATGAGCATTCTAGGTAGGGGAGATAATCAGTGCAAAGGCCCTGAGGCGGGGAATTATCTAGTGGGTTTGAGGTACAGTGAGGGGACTAGTGTTTTTTGCTGGGAGTGAGTGAAAAGAAGATTAATGGGAGGGGAAGTCAGAGATAAGGGGCTTGGGCTATACCTAGGCTTGGAAGCCATCACTTGGACTTTGGATTTTCCTGTGATGAGATGGAAGCCACTGAGAATATTGAACAGAGAATTTACATGACCTGATTTCCATTTTTAAAGGACCCTCCTGGCTGCTGTGTTGAGAATAGAGTGCCAGAGGGTAAAGATAGAAGTTAGGGAACTTGTTGGAAGACTAAAACAATAATCCAAGTGAGAGACAATAGTGAAGAGAGAGGAAAAGTGTCAAGAATATATGCAAAGAAGTGATTATAGTGATTGCCACAAAATTTTAATTGAGTTAGGAGAGTGGAGAGACATCGGGGGAATGGAGAGAGTTGGGAAGGCTGAAGAACAGTGAAAAATGAGCAGGGTCAGTGTTCTGCGAGTCCCAGTGGGTTTAAGCATTACTGGAGTGAATTCGGCTACTAGGAGGGGTGAACTTGAAGAAGGAGGTGGTCAGGACGTGGATGCATGAAGTTTAGATTATGGAAGGTTTGTAGGTAGAAATGAGGTGAGTGACATGACTTGAGGGTGTTGGAAGGCCTATCTACTTATGAGTTAAAATAGGCGAAAGTTAGGATGGGAGTTGTGTTTTACAAAGTCATAGAGAAGTGGGAGCTAAAGTTGTCAGACAGTGAGTGGGGATGACTCAGGTATCAGTGGATGACATCGACATTGAGGGCTTGGGAGTGGTAAGAGCTGATGAGATTCCAAGCTAGGGAATTTTATGGAGGGGAGAGGGGGAATGTAATTTCACATGAGAAGAATGTAATGTGAGCGGGAAGCTGCAGTGAAAAGCCCAGAGGACGCCTGCCTCATCTCTAGGTCCAGCTGTATAAAGAGAAAGACAACTCTGGGGACAGATGCCGGGGAGGAGCCAGGAGTTCTGGTAGAGAAAGTAGGTGAAGATAATAGGAAGGAGAAACCAAGACATGTCTATTATGATAGACATGTATGCTCCACAGAAGACTTCCTTTTTGCCCCAAGAAATCAAATCTACAAGCACTTATCAATACATAACACCTGAAATATGTAGGTACTGTATCCAGTGCTCTGTGCAAACACAGTGAAGCATGAGCCACTGCGAGACTTCATTGCCGTGACCTGCCCCACACTATCTCTGCCAGTTCCTGATGGTGTTTCTCACTGGCTGGGTGACAGGGGCACATGATGTGGTCCTACAGAAGATGGAGAGGTTGGAGGGCTGAGGGTGCTCTGGGCTGGTGCTAAAACCATCTGGCTTTACATTTTCTGGTGACACTGTTCTGTTCATGGCATGATGGGATCTTTTGATTCCAAGTTTTATTTGTATTAAAACCTCTTTACAATATCTTCTCTTAGCAGCTAATTATAACTCTTCTATAGTTTCTTCTGATGTTTAAATTGTTTTTAATTAGCTGTAATTATAATATAATCTTGTTTTAAGTTTTAAAACAATGTGAGCCACTCTATACTGTGCCAGCTAGGGGATAAAGAGATCATCGTTGAGCTGCAGGTGAGGGAGCACAGAAAAGTTTAGCTGCTTCATAGTTCAAGGGAGCAACAAGACCCCAAAGAAGATAGCCAGTGTTTTCGCTGTGGTGTTCTGTTCTCTGCCTTTTGTAACTCCTATGGAACATTCGTAAATTACTCTGCAATAGGTAGAGGGGAGAAACAGTGGAGCACAATGAGGTTGGTCCTGAGGCTTTTTATTCACATAAGCATTCTTTTTTATTAGCCGTATTCCAAAAGTCCCTCCTGTGTTTCTTTCACAAAGGCTTCTGATTTCTGTCTTTATGGATTCATTCTACCTGTTTTTGACCTTTATATAAATTGAATCATAAATATGAACCTCTTGGGGCCTGGTTAGTTTTAGTTAACATTATGCTTTTGTGAGTCCCCCTTTTTGATAGAGTTTAATTTCAGGCGATATTTTCATTGTTGCACAGCATTCCATAATACACATACACCACAGTCCACTTATTTATGCTCTCTTGGAAGGACATTTAGATTGTTTCAGTTTTGAGCTCTTCCATGTAATACTGCTTTGAACATTTTTTGTACATTTTGTGTGTGTGTGTACATATTTATGCATATCTCCTGAATATATACCGGTAGTAGAACTGCTATATCATATATAGGGTGTGGAGATGTTCAGTTTTTGTAAATACTGCCAAACACTTTTCCAAGGAGGTGGTTCCAATTTTAACTCTCTCCTGTAAGGCAGGAGACTTCCATATGTGCCTCATCCTTGCCAAGGCTTGATGGGGAATCTAGTTTACAACTACCACCATCTTACCAAGTATTGACTGTCTTCTGGGTACTGGGAATTATAGTCAGCATCGTAGGGAATAAAAAAGTATATGATGGAGTCTCTGTCTTTGAGCTTTACCTACTCTAGTTGAAATAGCTAAAAACCTATGAAGAAACTAAAGGACAACACAGGCAGTATATAATCAAATGCTAAATTATAGGATCAGACAAATAACAGCCACATGAATTAATTTTTTGTGATTTAGTTTTGGTTCCTATATTTGGTTTTCTTTCTTAAAAGTATAAGCAACAAGAAATTATAGTAGTATTAATGGAAAAGTAAATGAGTTGGTTAATCTAAACATTTGATCAAATTTATTTTGATATCCCTTTTTTGTTTGTAAGATGTTTCCTTGTAAATACATGACAATTTCTGAGAATGTGCTCCTATATCAGCATGTAGGTGTAAGAACAATCAATATTAGCCAAATCACTGCCTCTTTCCATAATCTCACAGGGTTGGAAGACTTTATCCGGCATTTCTGATATTTGCCATCCAAGCCCGCTCTCCACCCTTGTGACGAGAGGAGATCAACCATTAACAGACCACTCTCATTGCAAAGTTTTATTTTTATATTTACTAGAATCCTTTGTGCCAGGCATTGTGCTCGATGCTGACGTGTAATACACCGTTTAATCTTCTCAGTGGTACTGGGATATAGGTATTAGTATTAGCCTCATTATATAGATGAGGAAACGGGTGCAAGGTGCGGAAGTAAGTTGCTTGGGAGTTTCAGACAATCCTCTATGGAACGCTGTTGATCAGCATGGAAATGGGCACATGTCAGGCTTTCAGTGATTGACTCACTTTCAATGCACAAATGAACGGTCTGCTCCGCACTTTTATGGGACCATATCCGTGCACCTTCTCCATACTGCACCTACTTCTGTGACCCTATGCGAGGCATTTATGTTCTCTATCCTTTAGCTTCTCTCATCAGCAAATGCGGATACTAATGTCTGGGGTCTTCTTAGTTGGATTTTCATGAGGTCAACTATGGGTACTGTAAGGTAACAGGCATTGTTTATAAAAAATTGTCACCGAATTGTTTTTGTGTGTTAAGGCTATTGCACAAGTTGTTTGGAAATGTTTGGGAAGATTTCTTGAGATGAGAGTCTTAAGGCCACTTCTGAAGAAGAGGGCACACTTCGGGAAATGGTATTTTGAATTTGGCATTCAGTCAAGTTGGAGGAGAAAAAAAAACGCTAGAATTAAATAGAATTGTTTCCTCCTATATTAAGATCCTCTTATAGCAAGGGTATTTTTCAGTCTTAAGTGAAATCCCCTAGAATAAGAAGTAAGCAAACCTTGTATTTGAAACCAGACCTTGTTCATGCAGCTGAGTAAAAATCCAGCTTCTTTGGCACAGTGCCCTGGTATTATTACAAGGGAGGTTAATGCCTGGATGCTACAACTGGAAGGAAATCCTCAGAAT
This sequence comes from Macrotus californicus, assembly GCA_007922815.1. Taxonomy (NCBI): domain Eukaryota; kingdom Metazoa; phylum Chordata; class Mammalia; order Chiroptera; family Phyllostomidae; genus Macrotus; species Macrotus californicus. The sequence continues at coordinate 19,741 of VMDR010011230.1, read as the reverse complement.
ATGAGCTGCTGCCTATGATATGGGAGCTGAATCACACTTCAGGTGAGATGTTTGGCAGGATGAGAAAATGTCACTTGTGTTTTCCTCAGTGTGGTAGAATTAGCTACTGAGGAGAGATGCATGTCCCCAGACCTTCCCTCTTTTTCTCTAAACAGCATCCCCCAGGTGCTGCTTCTTTCCTCTCCCAAACAAGCTGCCATCTCTGCAGTGCACTAGGAGGTGGTGTGTGTAGTGGTTGAGAACACAGAGCCAGGCTGCCTGGGTTTGAATTCTGGCTTCCAGCTGTGAGGCCCGGGCTAACACATTTAACTTCCTTTGGGCCTGAGTTTCTTCATGTACAAAATGGGACAAATAATGCCTGATGTAGTTGTGAGGGTGAAATGCTTTTGTGTATGTAAAGCACTTAGATGAGGGTTTAGCATATAGTAGGTGCTGTGTATGTGTTGGCCATTAACATACGGAGTTTTGTTAATGAGAGAAAAAGATACCTACCCATGCCATAACAAAATATCATTTGCATTGTGACATCTGGGTTGCATCTTCATGCACGCACTGCCATTTTTTTAAGATATAAGAGGAGGAGATGAGATAAATAAACAAGCAAAGGGTATTTTTAAAGTACACTTTTTGGAAATATTTTAAAAATACACTATTTGCAATTATTAAAAAATCTGAGCATCTGAAGTCTTATCATTTCAGCTGAAACCTCAGATTCCCCCTCATACCAGTGTCCTGAATGACAGGAATTGGTAATCATACTCTTAAGAAAAATTTCCACTCTCCTTTTACTTGTGCTGGTTTACCTCTTAAATTCCTTAATTAAATGTATTCATTAAATTCCTTTAAATTTTTAATCTATAGAATAGTGAGCCTAGGATTTTTTCCTCCTCCTGATTTACATAATTTACATCTGACCTTTGATTTCCTACTGATTGTGATTGGGGGAGGTCTGTTCTAAATTTTCTCCTTAAATTAAGTGCTTAAAAATAAGATTTTGCTTTTTTTTTTTTTTTTGTAAACAGTTCAAATACCATGTCATACTGCAAACAGTTTTATACTTTCTTATTTAAAAATTCATTTAAAGTTTGCTTTGGTTAAATATGAATAGTGTTTTATCAAAATGTTCATTGGCAAGAAAAACAGTGCTTGAGCAGAACTAACACGTTCACTTTTCTTTTAGGGGCCTCGTTCCCTTGAACGCTGTCTCCTTCCCTCCGTCAGCATCACTGTTCTGTCTCTCCGACAACTGTTACAGCTTACGGACCCCCCGCTTCCACCTCTGCACTCCCACAGCCAGTTCGCCTCACAAGTGCTAGGATAATCTTACAGAAATGTAAATTCAGCCATGTCTTCCCCCTTTTCAGTGCTCTCCAATGCCTTCCTTTAGCTTTCCAAATAAAGTCTACCTTCTGTCCCTTGGCCTTCAAGAGACACCCTGCCTGTTCACTGCCATTCTCCCCCGTGCTGCCTCAGCTCCAGCTATCCTGCCTTCTTGCTCTCTCTCACATGTGTCAAGTTCATTTCTAACTGCAGGTCTTTGCCCTTGCTGTTCCATTAGCCTGAGATGTTTTCTCCATATTTTCAGGAGTCATTTCATTTCTTCATTCAGATCTCTGCTCAAATATCACTTTTGCAGAGATTCTTTTTCTGGCTACAACCTCTCTGCTTCATTTGTTACCACTTTACTCTGTTTTATTTTTTATTATACCACTTATCACCACCTGGCATATCATATGTTTACTTTTTTATTATTTGTTTTTTTTTTCCCACTAGAATATTACCTTTGGAGAGTGTGGATTTTGTGTCTACTGCTGTATTTCCAGATCTTAGAAGAGAGCCTGATTTGTAGTGGACAATCAATATTTGATGAAGGAATGAATGACTTGTTGAATGAATTACCTTGGCAAGTATGTAGACCTGAGCAGAATTTATGGCTATCTGACATGATGGACATTATCTATGCTTTGGATGTAGAAGATTTGGTTCTTCTTGGTTAGGTGATGGATGAGAAGAGAGAAATAGACTTTGTGAGTTGCTTGAAGAGACCCCCTCCCTTCCCAAAGTAGAGCCTGAAACAGGGCTTTCATCAGGTAGTATGTGTATGTTGGGAAATGAACCCAGGATGAAGAAGTGGAACACTTGGAAAAGAGAAAGAGGAAAGAAATAATAACCTATCCAGTGTGCATTTCTAAGCTGTTCACTGCTGTGGCAACTAGGACTCTATCCCACTGGGCAAACTGAGAATTGTGCACCTAAGACACAGAAGGGTGGAGATGTGGGCATCAGCTCCCATGTGGTCCAGGGCTGTGCTGGTTGTCACTCCCCACCTGCTGCAGGTTTGTGCAATGTGTTTGAATGGCTGAGGAGTTGGTAGGTCACATCTGTGTACTCCAGGTAGTAGCTAAAGCGCCAGTTGGAGGAAAAGGGGCAGAGGAGGGTGGGAGATGGATTACAGAGGGTCTGATGCAGTGATCATCATTGTTTTTCTCTTAATCATCTTAGTTTGGATTAGCTTGGCTCTTCGAACTCTTTAAGGGCAGGGTTAAGGCACTTTTCTTTTTGGTTACCTCTAATATCTTGCGTGATTTGTAGTAGATATTGAATAAATACATCTTTACTCTTTGATTTCCTTATTAGCATCACCCCATATTCATTTAATTTTGATAGTACCCTTAAGTACTATAAAAACAAATAAAATATAGGCTAGTATATATCATTTATCAACATGTAAAAAAAAACCAAATCAGTTAACCAATGGATTAATCAAATGTATTCTTTTGGGGGGGAGGGAACAGCATTCTTCGTATATGATTCATATACTGTGCAATTCACCTATTTAAAGTGTACTATATAATGGTTTTTATATATGTGAAGAGTCATGCAATGGCCACCACAGTCCATTTTAGAGCATTTTAATCAGCCCAAAGAGGAATCCTGAACTCTCTAGCGGTTGTCCTTCCCCTCACCTACCTGCAGCCCCAGGCAGCTACTCGCCTACCTTCCGTTTCTATTGATGTGCCTGTTCTGGATATTTTAGACAAATGGAATCTTATAATATGTAATCAAGTGATCTCTCAAACCTTGCACATACATATTCACTGCTTCAGTAAACGTATTTCCTGAGTTCCCATGATGAATCAGACACTATCATAGGCACTGTGCAGACACAATGTTGAAAAAGGCAGATCTGGTCTAACACCACATTCTAATAGGACAGACAGAAACAACAACCCAATCCTAAACAAACACATAAAGAATTACTGAGATAAACTGTAGTAAAAACAACATAGTAGACAAATAGAGAAGACTGATGGTAGGGAAGGAACTTTGATTGAATTGTGAGGTCATGAAAAAACGTCTCTAAGCAGGTGACGTCTATGCTGTACTTGAAGGAACCGGCCGTAGGGAGATGGAGAAGGCTGGTCTATGGAGACGAGCAGCATTCATAAAGGCTCTGATACGGGAAAGAACTTAGGTTATTTGAGGAACTGAGGGTAGACTATTGTGACTAACAAAGCACAGAATAAATGTGTTATGTGCAGATAATACCTAATTGAGTTACCCAAAGATGAGCAGATTTATTGGCCTGGCGTCTTAGTTACAAAGTTGTGGGCCATCCGTTAGCAGGGAGTAGGACTTGGCTGGGAGACGTCTTCCATGTCAGGCAGAGAGACATAGACTCCATCCCTCAGGTAGTGCCCAGCTGTGCAGGGTTTCACAGGAGGGGAGTGATGTTAGGGAAGCGGTGCTTGAGGAACATGACTTTTTCGTTTGCCTTCCGTGGAAATTAGAGGTGAATGGAATGGAATCACTCAGGAGGCAAACAAACATTGTTTTAACACATACACTTTAGTCTCTTGTTAGAGAATTACTTAAGATCTGTCTCAGAATCTGTACCTAACAGTGACCATTTGTGGAGTGACTTCAGTTTACAAGTGAGGAAACAGGGTTAGCAGGACTGGAAAGGAAAATCCTGACGTATGAGACTTTCATTTGTCGGAGCAAATGGCTATATACTCTCTGTGCTGGTATGTCCTATGACAGGAATTTCTGAATGGCAACAATGAGGTACGTAGCTTCTGACATCCAAGCATCTTGTACTCTTTTACATCTGTGTCTCCAGGTTAATTCAGCCACCATTTAGGAACATTCTCAGTGGCCAATATGTGAGGCAGAAAAATATTTTAATAAAATAGGTTTCAAAATAAAGCCCTTATTTGTATTTATTTGGGCAGATAAGGATAACATAAACATGTAGACAACTATGGAACAGCCTATATACTTGAGAGCATTATAGTACTTCATGAACTTTAACTGTTTTAATTCTAAGAATGGAGACAATGATGCAGATTGGAATGATTCATATACATGAGTGGGACATTGGAAAAGGAAATTACTTATACAAGCGTGGTTTGTAGTAGAAGTCTGAAACCTAGGGTTGGAAGAAGGCTTTCCAGATCACAAGTTTGAGGAATAGAAATGACTGTGGACCACTTACTGAGCAGAGGCCTCGGGAGAAGAGCTGAGACTCTTGTTAAAACCTCAGTGCTGCTACTCTCTGGCCATGTGATCTGGGAGCTGAAACATAGCCTTCCGGGATTCAGCTTCCTCATCTGCATAATAGGGATAATAACGCTTGTCTTTAGAGTTTCCATTGAAGGTTTGACACAGTGGAGGCATTGGGCTTGACATGCAATGTGTAGGCGATATTATTTATAGAACAATAGAGAGAAATATTCATTATTAATTCAGTCCTTTCAATGAATATGTGAATGTGTTAGACACTGCTCTTGGTTCAAAGGACACAGCAATTTCTAAAACATGCAAGTTTTTACTCCCATGGAACTTAGTCTTACAGTGGATGGACGTACGGTGGGAGGAAAGAAGGAGCAATGCAGCCAAAGCCGGAAAAGAAGGTTGAAGGAGTTGACGAGGAGTGAGAGATGAGGCCAGAGAGGAAGCAGTAGCCAGATCACGTAGGACCTCAGTGAGGGCTCTGGAGGGGGCTGTGGTGAAGATACTGGGTTTAACTGAGTGAAATGGGAAGCCATTGAGTTATTTTGAGGGGAGTGGTGTCATGGTTTGACTTATGTTAAATGCCCACTCTCACTGCTCTGTAGGAACAAACCGGAGGGAGATGAGGCCAGAAGCATGACGGGTCTTGCAAGATATCCAAGTGAGAGGCAAAGGGGCTTTTGGGTTAGATATTGGTGATCCGTTTGGATGGATATATTGCCAACAAGGAGTTGACATAATTTGCTGATGGATGGAACGTGAAGTGTGAGGAAAAAGAATAATTAAGGAAGATTTCTTGTGTATGGAGTTTCCATTTACTGAAATTAGGGAGATGGAGATAATAACAGGTATGGGAAGAATCATCAAATTCTGAAGGACATAATAACTTCCAGAGTTTTTAGGCTTCCAAATGGAACCAGCTAACTACCAGAAGTTGAATGTGTGCCTAGATTTCTGGAGACAAATCTGCACTGAGATAATATTAAAAATTCAACTACAATAGGTTCAAGAGAGAATGTAACAGGAAATTGAGACAGCAAGCACAAATAATTTTTTCAAAAAGTTTCACTGTAAAACAGAGAAAAGGAATGAATTAAGATCAAGAGATTTTTTTTAAAGTGGGAGAGATACGGTATTTATTCATGCTAATGGAAAATAGCCAATAGAGAGGGATGTTGACATATTGAACTTAGAGCTCATGTTAGGAGTGAAGACAGTTGTCTGGATAGTGCATGATCACATAAGGCTGTAAAAGCCAATGAATGACTCTAGACTGTATATGGTAGGTGGGCAGCATGAAGTGTGTGTAGACATCTGAGCAGAGAAATGACATAACCTGTACACGTGCCCATAGTAAAATTTTACTGAATTGATTTGTAAGCATCATTATCTCTGATACCTACCTCCCCTAAATATAAAAGGTGGAAAAGTCTCTGCACTGTAAACAGCTCATCCTTAGGTAGATTTAAAATGTGCCGTATAGTATCTTAGCCAATTTAATCCTCCTCAGAGTTCCAGAAGGTAGATGCTATCATTGACCACAGGGGAAACTGGCACAGAGATTAAGCAACTTTTCCTAGGACACAGCTGTAAGTGGTAGAGCCACTAATTGAACCTGGGCAGTCCGGTTCCAGAAGACAGCATGGAGCACCATGTTCTATTGCCTCTCTCCATGGATTGTCTTTTAAATCAGGGGTCCCTACCTCTGGGCCATGGACCAGTACTGGTCTGGGCCTGTTAGGACCCCGGTTGCACAGCAGGAGGTGAGCTTGAATGTAATGCACTTGAGTCATCCTGGAACCACTCACCCCTCCCTGGTCCTCGGAAAAATTGTCTTCCACAATACCCATCTCTGGTTCCAAAAAGACTGGGGACCGCTGTTCTAAATTATGAATTTCTGTGGGTTCCCTTTACAGTTATCATATGAACATTTTAAAAAGTTTACTATTTCCCTCACCTAACTAGTCTACCTGTCTGTTTCTATTCTACAAATTATATTTTATTTGTTATAACTCAAATATACCATTATGCACATGTCATTGTGCATAATTTGCACATTGAACACACAAATTCAGCTTATATACCTGGACACCCCATTGACGTGGTTGTCAGGTGCAGATTGAAGCATATTACGATGCTTTTTTAGTGACAGTCACTTCAGTACTAATTGTATAGTACTTTATTGTTTACCACGAATTACCACATAAACAATTTCATTTATTTCTCATAACCCTGTGTGTTAGAATAGATATAAATATTGTCCTTTAAATAGATGAAGTATCCCAGCTGATGGGAACCGGCACAGTGCTTAGCTCAGAGTACACACTTAATAAATAGTGGAAAAAAAGAATAAATGAACAAATGGTCCGTAGTCATAGACATAGAGTTCAGAAGAACAGAGCAGTAGTAGAAAGCTGAGACCCCTGACTGCCAGTCTAGGGCTTTTCTCATTATACTGCAGTTGTCTTGAATTTTTCTAATCCTTATTTTTAAATAAAATACTTTGGCCTTCAAGTACTAGCAGTTAAAATATAATCAAAGTGGTCAGATGGAATTCTTAACTTGGCTGCATCTCAATTTGGAGATGGTTTTTAATTGGACAGTTGTAGTGATGCTACAGGTAGCAGACATTTCTTTGGTCAATATTCAATTAATCTCTCAGCAGATTGCTAATAGAGACTGAATTGTAGGGAGTGCTGTTTTGGAGGTGAAATGAATGATGAAAAGATGATTCTCAATTACTGAAATCATTAAAATATTGAGGGTGATTATTTACACATTTAGGGTATGTTGTGTGGACTTGGGCACACTCCAGCCTGGGTAATTGGTATTTTTCCTTTGCGTATCCTTCTCTCCATTTATTTTAATTGACTATGAGGGCAATATGCTTTCTGGCAATCTATTTTGGAGCACTTCTATACATTTGCTTCAAATGAGTAGATCTGCCAGATGCCACTCTTGAACTATGTCTGTTCTGGGGGTGGGTAAAGGAGTGTAGCTTCTCACGTCTCCCTTCTCACACAAGCTGTGAGTTGGCTCTGGTTTCTCCTCTCTGAGAAGGTGGGCTGTGACACTCTTTGGATGAGAAAGGCATTTCAGGGGTGGTGCTGAGGAGCTTGGTAAAGAGCTAGAAAGTGGGGAGCACATATTTTTATACCCTTGGTTAGCCAGGAGTGATTTTACATAGCCAAGTAACTGTTGGAATGTTACAGGCATTTTCAAAGCCAATGTCATGTACAACTGTTAAAGTTTGGCTCGGTGGAGAAAAGTGAATGGGAGGACCTGTTTTATCAGCAAGCCTTAGGCGTAAGTTAGCCTTTTGTGGGGGGAGGAGGGGTAACAGGTCATTCTTGTGTGGCGTACACGTTAGTATTGTGTTTCTCCTCTGTGGATGGCCAGGCATTTTTCCACAACTGGATGAGAAGACACACAGCTTGCTGCCAGAATTCTTTGCTGCTCTGCAGGACCAGCGAGCACAGACTGAGCGCCTTCTTACAGCTCACTCACTTGGTGCAGAGCATCAAGATGGAATGCTACTCTAAATTTGTCATATTAAAGAGCACACAAATACAGAATGCTATGAAGAAATATCCACCTTAAATTTCTTTTTCTGGGCAAATACATCTGTTATGTACTATATGCAAATCATTTGAGTAGCTGAAAATATCCTCATTTTTGAGAAAAAAATCTAGTCCTGTCCAGACACCTCTGCACCTACCTCTATACCAATGTGAGATTGTTTCCTTTGAAACAAGGATGAAAGCTATATTCCCAACTGTTAAAGTAGAATGTCTACATCAATTAAAAACTTAGCCTTTCATTTCCTGCAGCACTCGGCAGAGAACCTAGCTTTCGTAGACTGCCTCCTGCTGAAGTATGTCTGCAATGGTATTTGAGAAACATTTCTGCTCAAGAGATGTGTTAACCATTCCATAAATACTGAATAGTTTCTAAATGCAGTTGCTAGGGCCAAATTAAATCACCAGAATACAGTATTTTTTGCCTAAAACCTTAGTTTTCTGGTAGAATGTATTTTGATGAGTATAATTAAATGTTACATCCTTGGCTTTGGTCAGACGCCAAGTTAAGAAACTGTTATTTAAAGAATATTTCTGAAGCAAAATTGCAGGGTACATAGCAGGTGCTTTCGATAAACAAGTGTTGAATTAATGAATGAGTTGAAGATGTGAAATATATCTTCAGTGTATTCTGCTTCTTAAGGTTCTCCACAGTAAGCATTATGTGCAAAACTCCTCCAAGGGTTTATTACCAGGAGAGTTTGTCTTTCCATGTGGATTCACATACTTCTTTTGATTTCATTACTCCCCAAATGGTTTCTGATCCATTTTAATTTTTAACTTAGTTGTTTTATGTGTTTTAATATTATAAAATTCTCTAGACTCTAAATCTTGGAGCATTTTAGAATTCATTTAGTCTATTTAACTATCTGCTGTTGGAAATGCCTCAAATCCTATTGGGGAATGAAGATGGCATCTTATGATAATAAAAGAGAAACGAACAATAAAATAATTTCCCCCAAACAGCTCCTTCAGGAGACAGAGAGAAGGAGGGTGCTTAGTTCAGTCTGGGGCACAGGACTGAGCCATGCTGGCACCCACATATAAACCCCCCAAAATGTGGGCACTGCCGGGGCACCCCCAACAACCTGGTCATAACCCAGTGTGTGCATCAGAAGCACCAATTCAGTCACCATGTAAGAATACTGAATGAAGACGATTTTATTGTGGTGCTGATTTGTAATCTTTGACTTCTTTCTTGTGATTTAAGCCTTAGGGGAATTTATTGACTTTAATTTGGTTCAGCAAACATTTGTTGAGAGTCTCAATTTACGTTGGGCAATATATAAGAGCAGGTTTTCCTCCTGAGCTTTCTGAGCATACTCTGTTGTAAGGCAACATTTCTGTGTTTATTCACTTCCTTCCACCAAAGAGACCCTTCATGAGATGTCACATTATTTTATGTAGATATTTTGATCATTTACTTTAGGTGGAGGAGCAGCCTGAATAATTTAAATGCTTTCAGATTAGCATATGTTGGGTTTAGATAGTACTGTATTCTCAGAACTACAGCTTTCAACAGGTCACCTGCTTTTTTTAGGAAGGTACAGACTTTCTTGGGCTCTGCAGATTTTAGTGGCTTGCAGAGGATAATAATTCTAACCAAGGCAATCTGCATTTTGAATAAGGCAAAATACAAATTGTGCATGATACTCGGGCTGTGCAATAATGAGACTGGACCCAGAGAAAAGTACGTTTGCTCAGTGATGAGATGACCAGAGGCATTTATTCCTTTGTCCTGGACCTTGATGAATGACTGGCTTGAAATGCAGGCAGAGATCTGTAGAAACAGTGCTCATGCTAATGGAAACCAGTGGGACGATTGCTCACCCCTTATTGCTTTTTTAATTCAGCTACATGTAAAGAGGACACTGCAAGGAACCACATTATGATTTATGTGTTGTGGAGCCTGCTGCACTAAGATTCTTAAAACCATATTGCAAGGTTGTTTCCTTTGAATTTTGAAAGAAAAAAAGTATTTTCTGTCCCCGTTTATGAACTTGGATGCTTAAAAATTATAGCAAAATTATGATTTTAATGACTGAGTTTATATTTGAAAGAGGAAATTCAGCTACATAAGATGCATTTCTGAAAGGAAATAATGTGTATGTTTTGTTTTAAGAAATTCCCCACGGTGCAGGTCTTCTGCAGGTCATTTTCCCGACCCGACAGTCCCTTTGCAGCAGAGGATGGCTTTAGCGCCGGGCGCTGTTAGCCTCTGACCTTGAACACCTTGTCATCTCCCTGCTTCAGCTTCTGTCAAGACTGGTTTATATAATGTCCTATTATCTTGCAATTATTCAAAACTGAAGGATTATCGTTTTCAAACATAAAGGAAAATTGGTATGCTTTTGACTCATACATTTATAAATATATTTCTTGGCATTTAAAAATTTTCGAAAAAAATCTCTCTTGTACATGCCTTGCTCCTGGAAGTCTGAGAGAAACAACTGTGATGAGGGAGGTGAGAATCACCCACACGTTTGTAGCGACCTGTTTCACCAGAGTGTTGTTTCTGTAAGGACTGCATTGATGTCTGCCTCAATGGATACCACATACTGAAAATCTAATTACATTTGTGATTTTATCACCCTTGGCCGCGTAACCACACACACATTCTTTCATACTATATAAAAACACCTTTCATTTGCAGCAATGACCTCTGTTGAGAAGGCAGGGTGAGTTTTACCGTTGAAGAGGTTAAGTGATTTTGTCCCAGGTCTCATGACCACTGAGGATGGATTTTCTTACAGACCTTGGGTCCTGTCACACTCTCAGCCAGGAAATACATTGAACGTGACACCAAAGATGGTATGTCACAGAGCCACTGTGTGTGGACTATTTAGTTAGTGGTTACTGGGGAAAGCCATTTGATTATTATTATTATTAATACCAAATTATTTTCTCTCCTCAAGAGTTTAGGATTAGAAGACCACTGCCTAACACTTTGCCTTTTATGGTTCCCAGGAGCTGAAGTGTGCAATGGGCAAAATCAACTTCTAGTGAAGATTATTTGCAAAATATTTCCATGTCCCTTTATTCACTCATATTCAGGCCACATTATACAAGTTGAAATAAGCCCAATACTCCCCGCAACCCTGGGGCTTGGACCCCTAGCTCCCAGTGTGGGAGCTCGTCTGTCTGCGTGGGTCTCTCTCGTGTCCGACAGCATTGTCAGTCAGCAGGAACGAGAGGTGGCTTCTTGAGAGTAAGTTGCGTGACCAGTCAAACTTCACATTCAAAGCAACGTTCACCCTCTCCCTCAATTAAATTCTAGGACAGTGTTTAAAACTTCATCTCCTTCCACTTTCCTCAAGTTTAGTCAAGGAGAGTCTGGTTTAAATTACAAAGTAGAATATTCATTTCTACTCCACTGCATGTGGGCTGCAGGGTTATGTTCTGACTTGCTCATTAAATGTGCTCACAATTCTAATAAGACTTGGTAGATGCTGCTTTCATTCTGTCAGAAAACTAGCACCGTGACTTAATGAGGACAAGTCACATAACCACTGAAACATGTCCAAACGCTCAGCTCTGTACCCATTGTTAAACTATAGGAAGTTATGTGTGTGTAAATTTATGTACACTGATGAAATTACTACTGTGATAATTTATTTGAAACCTAAATAATATTCCATGTATAAACCAATACAACCAAAGGTATGGCAACCGATACAGTTGAGAGTTCAATGTCAAGTTCTGAAGATGCCACCCAAAGGAAAAAGTGATCCTGGAAAAGGCAGAAGTAGGGGCACAGCCTCTGGGAGTGACAGTTCTGATAAGGAGTCTCAGGGTCCCACAGGTGGTGGCAGTGCATTCAGACGCGTTCTGTGTGAAAACACAGAAAGTCAGGAAAGCCTTGGGAGAGCCGAAGTCTGGAGGACGCAGTGCAGTGGCTGCAGAGCGCAGTGAAGACGGAGCCAGGCCAGGGGGCGACAGGTTGGATGAGCGCAGGGTCCGTGGTGGGACCATTTGAAGAAGCAACCTTTGCCTTGCCTGTCAGTGGGCTGGACACGCCTGTGTTTGCAGACACTCCAGTTAAGAAGAAATTTGGATATTATATTATTATGATTGAAGGGAGAAAATAAAATAGTATGGAAGAGTGAAAAAAAATACAACTGAAAATGCTTTTAGAATACTAACATCTGTGAAGAGTCATCATGGCTACTTCCTCTTTTGTGGCCTCTAATCTGAATGGGTCACTAAAAAACCACAGAAAGGCTGTAAAAATACATGATGGAGAAAGGCAACTAACTCGCACTTACAGCTCTCTTTCCTCACGCTTGCCACTGTCTTCCCTTAGCTGCCACCAGTACCTAAACCCCAGCTTCTGTGCCTTGTTCAACACGGCAGTGTTCAGTCAGGAGACCTGAGCTTTGCGATCCTTACAGCCTATTAGTCTGCTTCCCCTGTAAGAGGATAAGCTTTATGAGGTCAGGGACTAGGCTGTCTTTTCATTATTTGGTCTTCGACATCTATCATAATCTAAATTGATTGGATCCACCAATGTTTAACACCTTCTTTGGGCCAGGCATCGTCCTAGATGCTGGTGATGGCATGGTGAAAGAAACCAACAAAATCCGGCCGGGGGAGGGGGGAAAGGCAGGCCACTGTACTTGAACAACAGTTTAAAAAAATAAACTAACAAAATCCTTGCTGTGATGGTCATTACACTATGGTGGGAAGACCTAGGTGGTTCAGTGTTTGGATGGATAATACTGTCAGAGAATGTGAAGTGCAGAGCGACAAAGAGTGGTGGGAGGCCCTTTCTGCTAAACTGACATGTGAGCAACGCCGGGATGAGCTGTGTGATATGTGGGGACAGAGTTCAGGGCAGAGTGAGCAGCAAGAGGCCCTGGGATGGCTGACGTGCTCACAGAGCAGTAGTGATGTTAAACGCACACAAAACGAGTACCCCTGAGATCATAGAGGTGTTTGTAGTAGGACCATGGGGCTATTAGCTTTATCGGTTTAATAGTGACTTTAAGCTTGTTTTCAGTCTCTGAACAGGATATTGCACTGACTTTGCTGGTTCTTATTGTGCAGGGGCTTCAGATGGATTTCTAGAGAGCTGATAATTAATCCTAGGGACCTGACACCTAACATTTCACCCTCCTCCATTTTTATTACTTGGTGATAATAGAAAGTGTCCCAGGCAGAGTCAGTGGATATCTGAATTGAATTCAGCTTTTGTTTGTTTTTTGCCCCAAGGGTGTCATTTTAGATCATAATAGGGTATAAACGGCAGAGTGGATTTATAACAGGGGTAACTTTTTGTGCAGGAAAATAGGGGGTCCCATAGGAAATGCACCATACTCCCACATTGTGTCTTGAGCTTCCTATTGTCTATTCCAAGGCTGAGCCTTTGCAAACTATAGCATGTTTTAAATCTCCTACTCCACCCAAATTACTGCATTCCCGCTGTTGACCTTGTGCTTTCTGAAATAAGTCTTTCTTCCTTCTTCTTCTTTATTTAATTTGAAGAACATTGATCCACAGGGTGGGAAATACAGGTAAATAACTTTTAAATATATGGAAAATACCCAAGACAGAAAAAAAACCCACCCTTATTTCTTACCCAGTTACTGGTGGGAATATAGTCACTTTGGAAAGCAATCTGATAGCATTTAGTGAAGTTATGTGAGCATGCACTCCATGATTACTCACCCAGGCCTAGGTGTACCCTATAGAAAAAAATTCTAACAGAGGTAAAGGAATATATTTGAGGATTATCTTTCTCTCTCACCTATCTATTTTGGTGGTATTGGGAATAGTATTTGAGAATTAGAGGCAACAAAGATGCCTATAACTAGGGAACTGAGGAAGTAAAATGTTCAAGATGTATGCTTAACAAGGGCACTTCAAGGCAACAAACTAGATATAAAGAAAACAACACAACTAGGTATTAAGAACCTGGATAGATGTTGAGAAATTAAGAAAAAAAATGCGATGCACAGTCTAACATACTTTTGTAAATTAAGCACATTCCCATAAACTTATTATTTTTATAAAGATAAGGGCATATTTAAGGACATATAGCAAGCAGTTTAGGGTTGGGGGTATTGGGACAAGGGAGGATTAGAAATAAATTGGAAATTAAGCTAAAACAAGAGAGAGGCCTTACAATGATGACAGTGTTCTATCAACTGAGGAATGTGATGAACTCACTTCCTTGCAGCTAAGGTTCAAAAAACAAGGGAAAGTCGTGCTCTATTGTTTGGAAATAGAAGCCTTTTTTGAATCTCCTATACTGTGTTATGATTCCAAGGACATATTTCTATGGGGGAAAGAGTGTCTGGAAGTCATTCACAATTCATTAGCATGAAATACAATGTAAAGATAACACCTCTGAAAGAAAATAACAAATTGTTTTCTACAGCCTTATGCTGCTAGTCAGCATGGCATGTAAAATATTTCTTTACAGAACACAGGGTTGGTAAGGCTTGACCGTGGGATATGGGGTGGGGAACCAACATAGAGGGCTGTTAATCTTTCCTTCCTTTTTATTTCTTTTTTTCCACGATGCTTTCTTGGTGAGACTTCCATCCTAGCCTAGTTCCTCACGTCTGCATCCTGAACTGGCCTCCTTCTGGGTGACTTTACTGTAGTGATGGAACTGCCCTGCCGGGGGCGCTGCTGTGCTCTTGCTAGTGCTTCTCGTCTGAGATTTTTTTTTCTTTATTTCCTCTCATTTTCTCTACTACATTCCTAACGTTCTTTGAATGAACTGTGCTTCCTTTTCCAACTCCAATGACACTTTACCCAATTCAGGGCATTTATGGGCAGCACTTCAGTGAGTTGCTAGAACATGTATTAATCACTTCCTTTTGTGTTCTTCCTATGCCCTAGCTATATAGATTCACTTGGATTTCAGCATTTTTAAAACAGAAAGGGGGAACTGATGATGCCAGCTTTAAGTTCTGAAATGGTGATACAGTAGACAATTCACCATTTCACTAAATTTTCTCTCTTTGACTTTGTTCATTTTTTATTCAGGTGATATAGTCTAAAACCCAAGACTTTTGAGATGTTCTTCAGTGGCTTAATTATAAGGCCTTCATTGAAGATGTGCTTTCCTTGTTTATCCAATAAGGCAGCGATTACCTTTACCATGCACTAATTCTGCTTAGTTATTGGTTCCTCAAACGATAATTACTGTTTATCTAATTGTGTGGTGAGTGCTGTGCGGTGGCAGGGTGATTAAACGATGCACCATTACAAAGTAACTGCCATAGTTTTGAGGAGCTTGTTTGACCAGAGTTCATTTTAATGATAATTCATTTGATACTGAAAGAGAACAGCATCAAGTTATTTGTAGGAAAATGGCAAATGTCATTTAGCTTCACATTATAACCTATTATAGTTTAGCGATGAGGAGGCGAAGTGTATTCTCCCGTGAAAATGAATTGTACACACTTTCCTGGTTACTGGAGAAACTAGGCTCTTGGTTTTTCTGATCAGGAGGCTGCTGCCAAGCGTTTAGCGTGGAAGTGTCGATCTCCTCTGCGTGTGCCTAGCTCGAAAAGCAGATGTAGGCCACAACAGGCAAGGTTTAACAGGCACAGCTAGTGCTCGCTTGGCACATCAGTTCTGAGCTTCCCCAGCTATGGCACATAGACTGTGGTGTCAGTCACTGTGGGGACTTTGAGCAGGAGGGGGGTCCTGCCAAATGTCAATTTCTGGGCTCTACCACTTCCAGCCCTCCAGAGGTTCTAGTTCAGTAGGTCTAGGTTAGGCCTCCAAACCTGCCTTCTCTGTCCATAGACTTAACTGCTCCCCAAGCAAAATCAAGGGGAAATCTTCACTGTGAGAGACACCAAGCACTGTGAGGACATTCAAGCCTCGTGTGTGGCTGTGTTCGGATGCCTGTGGGCTGTTTCTTCTCCACTCCCTCCTCCCTCACAGCACTTCTGTCTGACATAGGTGTTGGCCCTTGTTTCTTATATTGTCACCTTTCTCTTTCCTTTTCAATTTCCAAGTACATTTTCATTTTGGAAATTATTAAGCCCCTCAATTAGAGTATTTGTCACAAAATATGGAGACATTAATGGGTATATATCTTGGAATGTGGGGTGTGATGCATGTGATACATGTAGATAAGGATATTGGATGCACCAAATTCTTTTTGGAAGACATTTGGAGAGGGTGCTAGGTCTTTGGGAGATCTTAATTCAATTCTGCTTTCAAAATAAAGGTTAACTTTATTGGGCAATCACTCAGGTAGGTGAAGTGTTTTATATACATTGTCCCTTTTAATCCAACAATCTCCTATAGAGAAGAAATATTACTATATTCATTTTCACATGGGAAAATATGGCACAGAGAAGCTAAGTAACTTTTCCAAAGTCACACAGCTCAATAAATATTTATTGCTAAACAAAATCTGGGTAATTCTGCTATGGGAGAGGAGGAATAATTCTTCTTCTTCCTTAACAGGTTGTTGGCTAAGACACCCCCTTAAAAACAGATGAATTTACAGGAGAAAAACAAATAGAAATGTAATAAGATGTATACCTCCTGTATACATGGGAGATACCCAGGAAAACAGTAACTCCCTGATGTGGCCCAAGCCGCCACCTCAAATTCTGTCCCTAGCTAAAGGCAAAAGAAGATGCTGGGGGTGGGGAATCCCAGTTATGGGAGGTTACCAGGCAAAGCACAATAATCAAGGGTATGGTCGTTGTGCAGAGTTAAGTCTATGCCTTCTCCATTGATAAGAATTTCTAGAAATTTAGTCTTCCTCTTCTAGTACAGAAAGGGAGGCATTCTTACAAATGGAGATTTCCCTTCAAATGCAACCTCTTAGTTTTAAGAGGTTTTACTCTGTCTGCTGTTTCTTGAAATTAATCAGCCAAAATAATCCCTGCACCAAAGACACAGACCTCGGGGCAAAGTTGACTCTCCTTCATTGCTTCCGAGCACCTCGACCACGGCCAGAGTTGTGGGAATGTCTTCATGATTCTTACAAAAAAGGATTCTTAGTCTAAAAGACGGCAAACCCTTCACCTCCTGAAATCTGTTACAATTTCCTTCCTTTCCTCCATGTGTCCTCCCTCCCCCTCTCCCCAGTCGCAGGGTGTCTGAGGCCTGATCAAAAGAACGGGGACATGGCTATATTTGCATTGTCAGGGTCTGGCTGGAAGAAAGACAACTGTCCTCGCAAGGGGCTCTTTTGCATTGATTTATCTTGTGGTGAGAGAAACAAAGTGACAGACTGGCTGCATATTCTAGGCAAGGACAGAGACCTGTAGCATTAAGTGAATGCAACCGAGAGAAAGCTGGCTTTTAAAAAGTGACGGTTTTCCTTCATTGGTCTACCAACTGCAAGACATACAGATATAATTGTATTCTTTTTAGAGGCAGGTACAGGTTACTGAATGAGTTTCACAAAAGAAGAGGTTTCAGGGAGAGAGGCCTTGCTGACAGCGGCTCGTCCATGATCCGGGCTCAGCGATGGAAGCCCCCGAATCAGTGCGCGCTTGGTGAGCGATAATGAGGGGGGGGGGGGTGGAAGTCAGGCAACGAGGTATTTTTGTTTCCTGATTTGTGAGAATTCTTCAGAGTCTTTTTAGCATGGATGTGAAAAACATAGACCATCTTTCAAGGAATGAGATACTTAATGGTAACGATACTTATTTAGTATTAGCCACTTGGAACCATTTTAAAATTTAGAGAAAAAATATATTTATCCCAAATTCTTGCTAAGAGGAGCATTGAAATGCTGATCACGTCAACCATTTAATAAGGCTTAGGCAAGAAGTTTACTTGAGTCCGTCATTGGGGATTAAAGTATCTTTAGTTTATAATGCAAATTCATATGAAAAGTTGCAAAATGTTTTGTGCTTAGAATGGTTTTTAAATTGTCTCATTTACTTTATAATTGGCTCATAATAACACATCACTGACCAGTGTGAGAGGGAAGAAAAATTTCCTTGTTTTCCCTCCTCGTTCTTCTGGCTGGTCTAATACTCAGATTAACAGGAGAGAATAACCAAATTTAATTACGCATGTACATACAGGGGTTCCACAAGAGCTTGGGATCCGAGGGGATTTAGGGCTCCTGCCACTCTGTGTGGGGGCGAGGGAGGCAGGGCTCTGGACTTCAGAGGAAAGCAGGCAACTCACAGGTAGATGAGAAAGAGCAAACATTTGGTAAACGAATCCTTACTGGGTCACACAGAGGCAGTGGGACACAGGACGGAGTCTAGCAAACAGACTTTCTAGGTCTCTCCCTGTCTGCTGCACTGAGTTCACTTTAGGGTCAGGTGCCAGCTGCCTCCTAGGAGCAGGCTTTTCTGTCTAAAGTCCTTTAGCCAGGTAAGGGGGAGAAAAAAGCTCCTCTCGAGTTTGTTGCGTTCTAATTGTCTTCTGCTTGAAGTAATCTGAATGCCACAGGGACCCATTCTAGGGAAATCTGAACCCCTTCAGTTTCTTAAAAATAATTAACCAGCTTGAAATAATCAGTATCCCCCAAACTCTGCTCTTCCTGACCAGATGCAAAGTAAAAGTTGCTTTAGACAACTTCTGTGTGATTCTTTGTACCTGCTAGGAGGGTCCACTTTAAATTTGTTTTTATGATTTTTTTTTTATTTTCGGTGTTAGGTATGTTAAAAGATAAATGGAAGCATATTAAAAACTATGAGTTTAACTGAGCAATAATCGATTCCAATCTGGCAGTGCCAAACTGGAAGCGGTTAGGAGCCGTCTGCCTAAAGGAACCAGGGAAAAGACTTAGCGTGAAGGTGTGGAAACAAAGAAAGGAAACTGTTTGATTGGCTACAGCTTAATGCCTAGTTAGCTGTTTGTGACGGGCTCTTCTTAGGTTTTGATTTGGTGACCTGGAGGTATTTACAGGTTTACATTTGATTTGCTTACTTACCCCAGGTAGCCTTAAGCCACCTCACTCTGATGGCCTCCGTGTTTAATTAATTTAATAGTAACAACGCAGGTTGTTGGGAAGAAGCTTTGTCTTTTGATTGGGTAACTAGTGAGTCCAATAGTGGCTCAGTGAAGAAGCTGAAAAGACATATATCATCTTTAACTTGTTTAATCGTAAGAGAATCTTCCAAGTCACCTAAGGAAAACTGATTTTTAAAGGTTTGTCTCGATCCCCTCTTGGCGTTTCAGGGTAGGACTACTACTGTCCAGAATTGCCCCTACCTCTGCATGAGAAACTGTGCAGACAAGTTAAACATTTGCTGGTTCATCTGGCTTCGGCCTGGAAGTTGGCGCTTGTAATAACTACTGAATCCTTCCAAAATGCTTGGCTCTCTAGACGTTTGCATACAACTTTGTCCTAAGTACATTCTGTCATTTGGTAGCGCATGCTTAGCTGTTACTTAGATGAACTGGTGATAATGGAGGCTTTTTCTTTTCTTTTAAGCAGGCATTCAATTTGCAAAAGTTAAAAAAAGAAAAAGACCTTTCCCCCATTTATGTAGCACACAAGTTTTTTTTTTTCCGCCAAAGGAAACGGCAATGATTAATAATTGAGATGCTAGGCTCCCTGAAAGGCTTTAATCACGTGTACTGTAGAGACTGAGTTACATTCTGCTGTGAGCATTGCCACTGTAACAGTGTGAATTGCACTTTTAATTTTTCTTCCCATCTGACAGCATATCTAATTACAACTTATAAAATCTGTTTTA
>VMDR010011229.1:0-28964 GCA_007922815.1 Macrotus californicus | reverse complement strand
TGAGTTATCAGCAGGGTAATCAGCTAGTACTCAGTCAGACCTGTAGAATACTGCCATGCCAGGCTCTAGACATTGATCTTTTGATCCTCTGAGGCAATTCTACAAAACAGATATTCTTAATGGCTCCATTTTGTGCTGGAGATAAGGAGGCATGAAGGCACAAATTCTCCTAGAGACCCACCAATAGGGAGAGCCAGAGCTGGGATTGGACTTGGGAGTTTTCATACCCAGCTCTCAGACCCACACATACTCCCAAATATGAGTGTGTTTGCATTTATAGGTGGCTTTTTAAAAATTCTTGATGTGTTTGTATATTTTCCGAATTTTCTACAGTGGATATCCATTGCCTCATTTTAGAAAACAATTTTTCTTTTTTTATTTCTGTTTTGCTTTGTCAATAAGAAAGGCATTTAAGGATGTAACATAAAAAGCAGATTAAGAATAGAAAATGAAAATGATGTTAGTAAGTATAAGCTCTCAGTTACCCTTACAATTTAGCTGTAGAAAGTAATGCATTTTTCAATGTTTCAGGTTTACAATACTTTAAACATTTCTCTCTTCCACTTTGTATTAAGAACCCCAAACTGGATCAACATTTATGATGTTCTTTGACATGACAATTCCCTTAGCCTCCATTTTCTCTCTTCTCTTTTCTTCTTCCCTTTACTTCTGGCTTCCCTACTTGGGCTTGGCCATGGAGATGCTCAAGTGAAGGATTGCTTCTTCTGACCTGGAGCCGGCCCTAGCATTGGTCATAGCACCTCCTCACGGGGTCCAATGTCTTTCTCTCCACTACTCACATGTGCAGAGCCCTCCCTCCTTAAGATAGATGCTACCTCTGATGTATTACTTCATTCATTCTGACACTTACAGAGCAATAGTAATAGGTCAAAGGCATTTGTGCATTTAGTAACCTTTTCCTGTGCTTTTCAAAGCACCCTCTCCATTGTCTTGGGGGGCCCAATCTCACGGGCTTGGCTTCTGTGTGATCCCTGCCTTGTCCTGACATGCCAGGCATCGGCCCCCTGAATCCCAATCCCTGTTCGGAGCAGGGTCGTGCCAGCAGTGTGACTCAGAGGCCCCGTTTGCAATCACCATAAACGGGAAGGAAGAGCCACTGGACTGTCATCAGCCCTGCAGAGGTGGTGGAGCAGAGGGGTCTAATTATGGAAATGAAGGCTCTACAAGAGACAGGTTGCCCGTGAACGACCTGCGGGCACCTTGAGAGCCATCGTCCAAGTATCTCTGGGTTGGAAGAACGGAAATACGCTCACATTAATTAGCCTGCTGCACCAGAAAAGAATTATTTAAATGCAAAAGATAATCTCGCTGCCCTTTGGATGGGGAAGAGTTATTGTAGCCGGAAAGTTGGGTTTCCTAGTCAACAGCACGTGTGCTTGTGCATTAGAGCAAGATGAGGGTCAGAAAGAGCAGGGACTGGAGGACACACCTTTATTTTTAATTGAAGTATAGTCAGTATACAATATTGTATTTGTTTCAGATGTACATTGATGTAGTGATTCAACATTTATGTGCCTTATGATGTGATCGCTGCCCTAAGTCTGTCACCATGCCAAGTGGTCACCCCCGTGTTCACTGCAGCATTATGACAGAAGCCAAGGAACAGACGTGCATTTGAATGATGCTTCTGCTGCCTGTGTGTGACCTAAGGCAGCCCCGCTCTTCCCGAAGCCTCAGTGTTCAGTTTTCTCCCTGGGAGCATGGTAAAAACAGTACTGCTTTTAATGCGATGCTGTGAGGATTCAATATAGTAGAGTTGGTACTCTCCGGGACGGATGAGAAAAGTCCCAGGCACGTTAAGTCCTCTAGAAACAGCTGGGTGTCTGCTATGTATGTATCCAGGCATCTGCACACATATGATTTTCTACCCAGTCCTTTTCATCCTGGTATTGCCATTTAGTCAATTCTGCTGGCGGTTATTAAAAGCCTTCCCAACACAATAGCAAGGGGTGGTCAACAATGGAAAGCACACACTGCAGTGAAAGCTATTGAGAATTGTTCATTCACCCTCCCCACACCCTTGACCTCGAGAATCAGATCAGTAACTTCTCGCCTCTTCATTTCCCCTTCCTGTGTCCACAGTGAAGGGAAGTTAGTTGCAACCTTCTGCAGATAATGTGACACGGGGCACACAAGGGCGGAAGGGAGAAAAGCATTTCAACAAAAGCCTGGAACTTGGGTTTAGGTAAATTCAGGAAGGAGAGAGAGAGGAAATGGCAGCAGCCTTGCCAGGAACTAAAGGAAAAGGATTCTGGCATCAGCCCCGGAGCAAAATGTTAGGTCATCTATAATAAGGGCTGGGTGAAAAAAAACCTTCAGCTCCAAGTGGAAGCTACAATGACACAAAGAAACTTATCGAGGCGACCTTTGAAAGCAGTTTGGACACCGATGCGTTTCTAAAGAAAGTCCTCAGACAAAAGAGATTCCCTGATCAGCTTGGGGCAAGGCCCGCATAGCAGAAGCTCATCACAGTCCCAGGAGCCCAGTTTCGGGGCCAAATTGCTCTTCTTTATGCTGAAAAGGAAACAGAAACTTAAAAGACAAAATGGAGCAGATGACACTCACTTTTCTTCAATTAGATAGCGTTAATAGGTAGTTTTTCCTTTGGACCAAAGTTCCTGATGTTTACATTCTCACAGTTATAAATGACACAGACAGAGTACAATTGAAAGCAACAAATGAGCCAGTTGACATATAAAATCAAAAAAAACATGCCCTATCCCACAAATGACTTTCACTGTAAAATTTGAAGATGCAAGACAGGGAGAGAGAGAGAGAGAGGGAGGGAGGGAGGGAGAATGACTCTCCAGTGAGAGCAATATATTTTTCTAAAAGTACACATTTTGGTTCTTTTGGCACTAGAAATGTTGAACTTCAGAACCATGTTGATCATGAGATCAGAGCTGTCTCGTAACTGGAGAGGATAAGATAATTTCGAAGATTCCAGTTCTGAGTGATTGTCTTTCTCTGCTCTTAAAATTTGACTCCAATCAGACAGGAATTAGGCTCGCCATTCTCTATTAATTTGAGATCGTTTTCCAACCAATCACTTCCAAGTGGACCAGTCATCTCGCACAAATGTTATCCAGACTTAAATGCCTTTGAAGGAACCCCACCTTGGCAGGAAGACTGGGCCGACTTCCACTCTAGCGCATTAACTCAAATTCTTTTTTGTGAAGGGGTCAGAAAGTAAGATACTATAAATCCACTGTGGGAAAATCCTAGGGTTAGCATGTTAGGGAGAGAAGAAACAAAAATCTTTTTTTCTCCTGAATAGTCTCCCCAGTTGATTGGTAAAGTAAATGGAAAAGTTCTGTGCTTGGTTGTGTGAAATCACAACCCATCCCCCTCTTCCCTGGGGTTGATAAGGAGAATCATTAACCGTTAATAAAGTTGCTAATTGCCCTGGAACACAGCACATACCGGGTGGAAAGTCACTCAAAGGCACGTTGGAACTTTCTGTTTGGACCGGACTCCATTCTGACTTACGGGGTGAGGGGCAGCCATGTTGACATCTGAAGCCACAAGTGGTCTGCTCTATCATTTCTTCATTTTAATGAAGCTTGTTTAAGTCCCTCACATATGAATTTCTCACATATTGCTTGGACTCTATGTTAAGACATATTTCTTTTCAGTTTGGTATAAATGCACCCAGCTATGATCTCATAATGTAGTGAAGGACAAATTTGTAAAAATGCTTTATTTATATAAACAATGATTGCTATCATCTACCACATACCAAACAAGTACCTATATTGTCTTTTTAGTTAGGCTTTATGTTAAAATTGCCAGGTAGATATTATCTTCATCTTGTGGATGAGGAAAATTTTGACCGGAGAAATTTCAGAAACTTGCCTTCCTTCTTTCTACCAGTAAGCTGGTAGACAACTGAAATTTGAACCTAGGCTTTTCCATTTCCAAAGTCTGTATTCTTCTGCCTTTATACTTTATAGCCTTGTATTTTGCAAACTTCCCCCTATATCATATGTCTTTGCCTTTAAAGTGATGTCTATTATTATTAAGGTTAATCATGACTGTCTTGGTAACGGGAGTTGCTTTTCCGTGATTCGGTTTCAATCATGATTGACAACTGCCATATCTCTTCTGGTTCAGGGCCAGCATCCTACCCTCTGCTCAGCCCCTGCCCTACCACTAGCCTTGCCCAGGACCCAGCCCAAGTCCCTTCCTCCCCTATTGGAGCACCTGGATCATGCTCTGCACACGACTAGTTATTGAAGCAGCTGATAAGTCTTACCTTGCAAAGTCTTAAAATCAAGAAATTTAAAAGAAAAGGGGACTTCGCATGTGAATTTTGGCTTTTTCTTTCTATCACTGTAAACAATATTAGTAGAAAGCTGATAAGAAAAATAGGAGACCCCAAAGGTTCTAGATATAAGTGACTTGATTAAAATTATTTAGCCATTTAATGAGAGCCTTAGAAAATCCATGTAGGTCACTCTCTCTTTGTCTATAGCTGCCCAGATTCTGTGTGTGTGTGTGTGTGTGTGTGTGCGCGTGTATCAATTTAATTACATATTTAAGCCTCATCTATGTGCCCTAAACTTACGTGGTTGGAATACAGACTTTCCCTTAGTCCCCCGCTCACTGACTTCGCTTTAAATTCTTCTCAGTTGATCTGGTTTTAAAGCTAAGTATGTTTTCTTTCTTTTACAGCTTAATGTTATGCAAGAATTTCTCTGGTTCTTCCAACCTCATGGCACACAATGACATTCTGTCCCCATCAAAAATCAGGTCATCTCTCTCAGAACTGGCATCAAGGCAAACCCTGGAGATGAAAGGAAGGGTTAAGTTTACTTCCAATATTAGGGAATGATTCGGAAATAAATGTCAAGGTTAAAAAGTCCAGATGGTAATTCAACTGTATCCTTACTATAAACATGATTTGATTTATGGGAACTACTAATGGTATCTCCGTTTAGATCTGGACGGTTTTGCTTTCTCTCATCTGAGTTTTAAATTCATCAGATTCTTTCCCTCCCACTATCAATCCTTCACTACAAAGAGACACTCCTAATCAATTTGGGAGTATTTTAAAATGCAGAAATTGATAAATGTTAACAACCCTAATCCATGCAAATTACTGTCTGTTGTCATTATTTATAACCTGGCAGATGTGCTTATTCAAAAGATCCTCAAAGGGCCCTGACAATTCAAGCTTCCAGTGGTGAATCATCTTTGCTCTTTTTCCCTCTTTCATAAGGGATCACACTGAATTAGTTTTCACGTTTTTTCTTTGCCTGACATGGCAATTATTAGCTTTCTTGGCTTTGTCAGAAAAACCCATCGGAAATGTTTATCTCCTGGGGCAAATCTCAGGGAAACAGCATGTTTACCACTTCAAGGGGCTGTAATCCACAGGCAGCCCCAGGCCCACCAGTTTTATAACCCAGAACTAGGGGAGAGGTGTCCACGTGATTGAGCAATAATCCTCTGCCGTGAGCCTCGTGGTCTCCCCAGCCCGTCTTTGTTCTCTGACCTCTGCTGATTAAAGGTCCAAGCTGAAATAATACTAATTTAGCCTCTGATTTGCATCTGACTTTGTGGGCTGACAAAGTCTTGGTCTGGAGACCGAACACCCTTTACGGTGACGTCACCTTCTCCCCTAATGAGAATCGAGGTGGTTTATGAGTGGCTAATGCTGACTAACATCTCATTTGAATATCATACCGTGAAAGAGTGTCTCATTTGCACCAAAGGGGTGATCAGAATGATCAGCTCAGCTGCAACCTTATTAGGTTGCGAGGAGAAACATAGCCAAGGTATCTGCTCTGTGACAGACATGTAATTTTGTGTCCTTCTGCCCATTCTCTCAAGGCCCAGTTCCAATGTCGTTTCCACTACAAGACCTTTAGTCATTGTCAAGGCTAAATGAACGACTTCATCCACTAGCCTCTCAGTAATATTCTGGACACACTTTGAGTCATTTGATATTCCACACATCTTTTTTTTAAAGTTCTAGGCACATGTGAGAGCTTGAAATATAAGCAGGATCAAAGTGAAGTTTATGCACTCCAGAGAGCAAGTGATGGGCCATCACAATAAACCATCTGTAAGTGGTAAGTGGGAAATATAAGGAGGCATCTTCCTTGTTGGGTTGTAGACGTGAGCCTCCAGAGTTCACAAAGGCAGTCCAGTCCCAAGGAGGAGCAATATAGCAGGGGGGTCAGAAAAGCCTCTCGCGCATAAGGAAAGTGAAGCGAAAAGACCGTTTGGAGGAGCGTGCCAACAAGGAGATGAGGTCAGAAGTCTTAACTCTCAGGGAAGTGAGGAAAACTGAGACCAGTGAACTTCCGCATAATGTTTAGAAGTAAAGAAATCATTGGTAGACTTGGTTGGAGCCTTTTTAGGCGCATGTTGGGACCAAACAAAAATTGTAGAGATGTGAAGAGTGATGGGAAAAGTGGAAACACGTCGAACAGTTTTTCAAAAGACTTAAATGAGGGAGATAAGTACCTTTATTATGACCACATGGTGTCTTTCAAGGTGTAGGGTATTCCCCTCCTCCCCTTGCTGCCCCCATCCACAACACTCGATCGAATTTTTGTAGTCCGTGAATTTTTTATTTAATGTTGAGGTTCTTGCTGACTAGCCTAGTGCCTGGAGCTTCATAAATGCTGTTAAATAAATGAGTGACTGAGGCAGAAGTGATGAACATTTTTCCCATCACTATTTTCCAGGGAAACACCAATTATTTGGGTGGAAATTATTCTGAGAGACTGGAATACAAATCTAGGCGACGTGAATTAAGTCTTCACGAGGCCAGGGTGCCACGCATTTAATTACACTTCCCGTGAAAGTCAGGGGTATCCTTCTCTCCGATGGAAAACTAACTTTCTAAACAATTAAGCGAATTAAAACTTGTGTATGACGGGGTTATGAGAGCAGCAAGAGTCCCACTGAAAGTACATGAGACTGTCACAGCAATAACTGTAAAACTAAAATAGACGTCTGTGCAGACAGCTACACATTTACTGCCCGAGGCTCCGAACCAATCATAACTCTAGGTGAACTCAATTCCTCAAAGCGCCAGCGGAAGCCAGAGGACCCTTCCAGGTCACCTCTGGTTGACTGGCTGCTGGGATATATATAGCTCAGGCTGAAGTGTGCTGTCAAGGCTCAGCATTTAGTATTCTCAGCTTTATTAAAATATTCCTCTTAAAGAGAAAGAACTGCATGCAGACTGAATGCAGGAAGCATCTGTTTTGTGACTTCTGGGATCTGGAGCTCAGGAAGGGCAATGGTGTTGGGGACATGGATTTGGTTGTGACCTGTACGGAGATGGGGACTCAGGCGGGGAGGGTCAGTGCAGGTGATCAGAGAGCCATTCTGTCACCAGAAGAGAGGACTTTCTCCTGAGCTCTATAAAACCCTGGCGTTCACCTTTGGGCAGGGAAAGAAAAAGATCCAAAGGGGTTTCAGAGGCATGGCCTCTATGCATCCCATTCCTAATCTTGCCTTCTGAAAAAGGAAAAAAAAAAACCAAACCATCAAATTAGGCATCAGTCATCTCTTAAGGTATATTTCCAAATATTGTGTCTTTCCTTTAAATTATTCTTCCCCAACATATTGTTTTTGGACTTTGTTGTGGATGCTCAGCCAGAATTTATTAAGCACCTACTATACACCCCACATTCCAAGCAAGAGCTAAGCCCATGGGGAAAATGGTCCTGTATCACATACCAGTAGGAGGTAGGGTCTGAATGTGAACCTCTATTTTCTGAATTCTGTGATCTTTTTGTGATGGTCATTATGGCTATTTGAGATATATATATATATATATTTCCCATAGATTCCATGTTGCATATCGTTCTCAAATTGTTAAGACTCCAAGGCCAGTCACGTCAAGGCCATTACACAGTGGCAGTGTGAATGTTTTAAGAGGCATCAGATACAGAATCCTTCCTTCAGATGTCACTGTTGTTTATTCAGAGCTGCATGGCAATGGGCCAGAGGTATAGTGTTGTGTTATTAGCCTCTATACTTGACTTTCTCCAAATTCTTGTAGAAATACATGAGAAAATATGTATATTAAATCAGCCTAAGGTCAAACATGGAACTGTAGCCTACATGTGGCATTGAAAATAGTTTTCTGTGTTTTAGAAAGGGTGTTGGCCATCTCTTTGTCTTAAGGCGTAATCTCTGACAAACTGGAGTGCAAATAGGTTTGGCCCTTTTCAATCCGTAGGGGGCGGCTCAATTATATAATAGAAGAAGCCGGTGCAGCTGACACGTGGTAAAACACACTAACCCCCATATTTTGACATCGCTACAAGAAAAAGGGAATTTTTAAGTGGCACCCCATGTTCCTAGCACATTAGATAACTAAATCAATTTTCAGGAAGAGAGGCAGAGAGTAGATGCTCTCAGGGTTCTGAGAGAGAGATCAAAGAGGAGGAGCCCTCTTTTTCTCCTGAAAAACCTGGGCGGAGGGGAGGGCATAGGGACCTGCTCTGTGATGTGAGGCAACCTGATGTGCAGTTAAGAAACTTCAAGTGGCTTAACAGCCTCGGCTATTTACTGTCATTTTAAAAGCTTTACTTGTTGAGGATATAATACACACAAAAAATATCGACGCCGTGTAACAATGAACTCAGTACATTATTACAAACCAATGCATGTGTAGACAGCACATACATCAACAATTATTACCGCTCCCAAAAACCTGTCCCCAGCAACTTCCTTACCATTCAGTGCTTCCTTCCTTCCGGGGAAGATCTCAACACTCATGACTTAAAAATAAATTATTTCTTTGTTCTCCTTATGCATTAACCACCTACACGTGTACCCCGAAACATGATAGTTTAGTTTTCCTGGTTTTTGAGCTTTGTGTTGAATGTAAACTTTGTATTCTTTTGTGTCCAGCTTCAGGGGTCTCCGTTGTGCTTGGGAGATTCATCAACATTTAGTCGGTAACCATAGTTCCTTAATATTCTTGTATATTACACTAGTACATGATCATAAATTATTTCCCATTCTATTTGGTTACTTTTGGTTTAGGTCTGTTAGCAATGATATGTGTATGAACTCCCCTGTATGTGTGTCTTGGTGTATCTTTGTATATGCGTATCTTCAGTGTGAGAAAAAATTCTAAACAATTCTTCCAAGTGCTTGTGACCAATTTACGCTCCTGGTAACAGTGTATGGGCGCACACATTACTTCACATAGCAGTCTTAAAAAGAAAAATTAGACTTTCTGGTGGATTGTTAGTGATACGACCTTATAATTTATATTTTGTTTCCATTACAAGTAATAACATTGAGTACTATTTTGTATATTATCACTCTTTTGGATATAGCCTTTCATAAAGTGCCTTCCCAAGTCTCTTGTCTTTTTAAATTTGGTTACCTTTTTTTTCCTGATTGATCTATAGAAGTTCTTTATGTATGATAGACCCAGGACATTAGCAGTAAAATAGTTTTTACTGATTTCTTTGGGTTAAACAACCTTGCAAAACTCACCACAACTACAGTAGTTATACCATTTCTTCCAAATAAACCACTTGCACTTTGTTGATTGTATTATGTATTTATTTTCCATTTCATTAATTTTTGCTTTATATTTATCATTTAATTTCTTGTATTTCCCTTGAGTTCAGTTTGTTGCTCTCTTTCTAAGATGAAAGTGATTTTAAGATGATTGCTTTTTGGCCATTCTTATTTACTAGGGCTATAAATTTTCCTTTAAGCATGGCTTTAGCTGTGTTCCAAAAGTTTTGAGATATCATACTTTATATTATAACTGAGTTCCAGCTACTTTTTTTAAAATTCTCTTTTTGATTTTTATTTTAACTTCTGGGTTATTTCTGCTATCTCCTGGAATATAGTAAGCACATTTATTTAAAATTTTATATTTGATAGCTCCAATATCTCAAACCCTTAAGAGGCTTTGTGTAGTGTTTGAAGCTTCTTCTGGTTTTTCTTTATTGTTTTATAAGCTGGTGATATTTTATTGTGTGCTGTAAATTATTCCTTTAAAACTGTTTGTAGAAATAATGCAAAGCCTAGGATGATGTATCTTCTTCCAGATGTGATTTACCGTGCTTCTGCCAGGTACTGGAAGCATTAGCAATCTGGAGTTCTCTTCATCTCTTCTCTGATTGAGATGATTCAACGCTGAGCTGCCATCTCTCTGAGGCCCTGTCCACTTCTGCTTCACTCTGCTTCCTAAACCGTAACTCTTCTGTGACTCAGTTCAAGTGAGGGTTTTCATCTGGGCCCCCTTTGCCGAGCTCTAGACTCTAATCCCTGATTCTCTGTTCTCCCAGATGGTCAGAATCACCGATGATCCCTCAACATTCAGGAAGGAATAGCAACTTCCCGCAGGGTAAAAGTGACCCTAAATCTTAGACCCTTTCTCGCTGGATCTCTGGCCTGTTCTGTGTCTTGGCCTAGCCATTTTTCATAGTCCTGTTAGTAACCTTGTACCTTCAAAGAGAATATATAACCCACTTTTCTGGATATCCTCACTAGTCCAAACTGCCTAGTTCATCATCACCAGAAGCAGAAGTCCAGCCAGAGACATTTTTCTTTCCTAATATAAATAAAAGACAAAAAGAGTCTTGTCGCTTTTGAAATATCAATTTAGGCAACATAAGTTACCAGGCTTAACTTACTCAGTCAGTGTCTTAGCTTTTGTCCTGATGCAATTGGATCTTTACTCAATTATATCATTACAGCATATTGCTCTGAGCGACTTTTCCTGTTATAAGCATATGGTGTTTTTAGTTCTACTGTTAATTCCTTCCACTGAACTTGTTCAAAACATGCTCATTTTCAATTTAGACCCTGGGTTATGCATGCATTACATACTAAACTGCCTGGCTAGCTTCCTCAGGGATGAAATTATGAACTGGCCACTTAGATTTGCATACATTTTCCAGGAGTTATTTGCAGAATTGTCAAGCACCAGCAAGGCCTCACTAGACGAGGGGGCATTGCCTCTCTTACTCAGGTGGAATGTCTCCATCACAGCAAAAGCATGGGAGGCCTCACTCCAGACAAGGTTTGACCATAACGTTGCACGAAAGTATTCCAAAATTAATTTCTCGTGAGTCTTCTTAAGACAGTTCACAAGAAGTGGAGCATGTAGCTACATACTTATCACAGTGGAATGAGTTACCCAGAATTCCATGAAACTGTCAAACAAAATGCAGGAAAGAAGTCAGTTTAAGAGCACCAGCATAAAAGTCTTTTTCATTTAGATGCCCAGTGATAGTGGATATTTATTATTTTCTCCATTCTGAATCTCTTCTTGCTTTTGGAAATCTCTTCCTCTCTACTTTGGAGAAATGGCTTCCCCTTTCCTTTTCAAATACGTGATCTGGAATGGCACCAGGGTCCCTGTACTTCCATGGCCAGGGTATTTGGTCTAGACGTGGGAACGTTTTACAGTCCGATACCCCACCCATTCCCGCCTCCACAGCCATTGCACTGGGGGGTGGGTAGGTGATCTGCACCTGGACAGTGAACCCAGACCATGTCTAGTATTATGTGACAGCAACCAATTACAAAGGGCATTTTCCTGTCTGATGAGAACTCTAGGAAGGTGTGAGCCTCAAGTGTCTGGGAGAATGAGACCGTCAGAAGTAAAGAGGCTCACACAGAGAACCGCAAAGATGAGAGGAAGTGAGACTTCTGCCGGTGCTGGTGCGCTGTGCCCCACTGGCCAGCAGACCTGGCGGGGCGCCTTGGCCTCCCAGCGGTGGGGCCAGCGGTCCATGAGATTCCTCCTCATTGGTCTCAGCTACTTGGAATTGGATTCCTTCCACTGTGACTGGACTTATAGGGTCATTAGATAAAACAAAGGATTTTCAGTTAAATTTGAATTTCAGACAAAAACAAATAATGTGTCGTTGTGCTCCCACGCACTACTTAAATTTGAATTAGTGTCTAGTTAGATATAAATTCAGATAAACAGAAACAGTATTTTAGTATAAGTATGTCCCATATATTGCATGAGTCTTCTTTACACTAAAAATTATTTTTTGTTCATCTAAAATTCAGACTTCACTTGACATCCTCTGTATGTATTTGCTAAAACTACCACATTGAGCTAAAAGAATCTGGACCCACGTATGGGCTATAGTCTACTTGTACATTTTCAACTTTCACGGATAAAATTCTTCCATGGAAGTGTGTTCAGAAAATAAATAAATACAAATGTGCTCATTTTATTCACTCATTCTTATAATTGATTTTGACTTAAACTCAATTTAACAATTTTATTTTTATTAAATTTCTACTATGTGCAAGACACCATGCAGCCTGCAGTAAGTGGTGAAAATAGATGAGAAATCCCATCTTCTAAGTACCTTAAACTCTAAATAAGGGTGAAAAGCTGATTGTTGCTAAGATTTGTGGAAAATATAAAACAGGAGAATACAATCTCCTATTTATTTAACACTAATTCATAAACTGTTTTCAAATAACTGTTCTTATTAAATTCTTACAAGTTTGTGAGATAGAATCATTATATTTATTCCCGTTTTTAAAAAATCATTTGAAGTTCAAAGACATTAAGTGAGTTTTCTAGCTCTCCTGGGTCACATGAAACAAAGCCAAATTTTAATGACAGTTATTTTTACTCCAAAGTTGTCCAAAGGAGTTTTCCATTTCCATTCTATTACTCTGCCGTGAATTATTAAGTAAAATCTTGGAATACATGGCATGGAGTATAGAGCAAGGGTGATGGAAGGGAACGTCAGGTGGATATCCACGTTCATTGGGATAGCCAAGAAGTTCTTCAGAGTTTGCACCTTCAAAGCCAAACTGTCGATTTTCCTCCCCCATACCTGTTCTTAGTAAATGGAAATGCCATCATCCCACATGGTCAGGCCATAATCCTTAACTTCTCTCCTCATGCTCCACCTTAAATGTGTCAAACATTCCGTGTTGGTGCAATACTTAAAATGTACCTAGACTTTAATTGCTCTTCACCAACTACTATTACATCCTGGTACAGGACATCATTTTCGTCGCCTGGACTGTGGCCCATGTCTCCTAACTGGACCATCTAACTCTACCCTTGTTCCCCTTCAGTCTGCTCTCAAAAGAGCACCTTAGTGACCCATGCTACCGTTCTGCCACAGAAACTGCCAATGGTGGCTCCCCGCTTGTTTTTGGCATAGTCCGAGTCCTTACAATGTCCCTCAAGGTGCTACAGAACCAGGCCTTCCGTTATCTGACAATGTCTTCTACTCTCACACCTTTTTTCCCTGCAGTCTGGCTACCCTGGTCTGCTTGCTGTATTTCAGGAACATGCGGCCACTTCTACACAGGTCTTTCCCTCCCCGATTGTCTTACTCTTTCCTTTGAAAAATCGCAGCTGCACACCAATGCCAGGCCTTCTCTCTCTCTGCTTCCCCTGCTCTATTTGCCTCCACTCCATATGATATGATGCATTCTATGTATTCTACCTATTCATTTATTGCCTGTCTCTGTTCCATAGAATGTAAGCTTCGTTGAGGGGGAGGGACATTGTGTGGCCCAGGATTCCAGC
Source organism: Macrotus californicus (assembly GCA_007922815.1). Lineage (NCBI taxonomy): Eukaryota > Metazoa > Chordata > Mammalia > Chiroptera > Phyllostomidae > Macrotus > Macrotus californicus. The sequence continues at coordinate 15,424 of VMDR010011229.1, read as the reverse complement.
TCTAAGCACAGTGTCTTCCAGTGGCAGATGAATAAATATACATTGAATGAATAAGTGACTGTGGCCATACTGGTCAGACCTATGAGAGGCTTTGAAATCAGAATGTAAAGTGTAGGGATTCAGAGCCACTAAGGTTCTCGGCAAGATGACAATATATGGGAATTAATATGGCAGAAATACTCAGATATATTATATGTTGGAGAAACTAAATAATTATCTGAGAGGGTGGTGGTGGTGGGGACAGAGCCCTCTAAGGCCTCCATGGGGTGGGGGAAGGGAAGTTTCTCAAAGTATTCTCACAGTTACAGAGTGTGATCACTAGACTTAAAACAAAGAGACCAGATGGGAGGCAGTCACAGTATTCCAGGTTTGAAAAGATGCGAGTATGAATTAGGAGTGTGACTGGCAATGAGGAAGACAGAAAGCCACACATCTGAGAGACAATTAAAGAAAAATACGTAGGATTAAAGGGCAAGGTGGAAATCGAAGGGCTGTTACAGGTAATTGATGACTTTGAGGTTTGCAAATGAAGCTACTGGAATAATAATTGTACCTCTGATTTAAAAGAGATATTTAGCTGAGTTAAATGTTTTGTTTTTTTTTTAAATTGTTTTTTGTTTATTTTGTACCTTCAGGGAAGGAGAGAGAGGAATCAATAGTAGACAAAAGGTGGAGGCTGAATTCATAGTCACTAGTAAGGTCCCACTTTTCCCAGTTTGTGAAAATTCTTTTGGGGATCATTAGGCAACTGCTCGCACACTCTCGGGGTCACCCCAGATCTGCATGGATGGTGACAATTTGTACTCTTTCTCTCCATGGCGTGACAGGACCACACCTTTCCTGTAGTATTTTCATTCAAAAGGACTTGGCTTTCCTCGCTGTCATCCCATTCTGCCTCTGGTAAAGATGTGTTTGGTGGTACGTATGCAAAGTGAAGTCAAGGTCACGGGGGAGCTTCTGGCTTTGCTGGGAATTCTCACTCACAAACCTCACCGTCGTTGCGGGCGGGAACAGGTCACTGATACGGTTTGTCAGCCATGCTCAGTGGTAGGAGCTCACACACCATCTGTTCTCAGATGCCTGGTTTTGCCCAGAGCTATTTGTTCCTGTTTTTTTTTTTTTTTCCATTCGCCTCCCTACCAATTTTCACAAATACCAAACGAAAATCTTAACAAAATTCGCTCACATTGCAGTGATTGAGTGTTAAGTGAATTAAGCGTGGGGAGGCCAGCTCACTGAAGAATGGTGCTGGGCTTCGTACATAAAAAGAAATAGCAATTGCCTTGCACGCAGATGAGTTTTCTTTTGGTCCCTGGGCAGACGTGTTTTGAAAGGTTAAGGGAGGTGAGAGGCCCGATTCCCTCTTTGATGTGTAGCTACTCTGGCTGGCCACTAGAGCTGAACAAAAGAGGGCATTAGTGTTTATCCACGTTACAATAACCTGCCATTACTTTGCGTTACCAGGTGCTCATTTCTCTAGCAGACATTAAGACCACAGCTGAAAAAGGTGTTCACTTGGTCCAGTTGAATCATTGTTGGTAAGATCGAACTCCCCTTTAAAAACTCGAGACCGTAGCTGCCCTCCTCCCACACGGATGGATGTGCTGCAGAGGATTTCAGAGATTCTGGGGCAGGCGAGTATAGCAGTTACTGAGGAGGGGGATGCTGAGCTGAGAAGCCAGGGAAGCTGCTGTGAGGAAGGTCCCCATTCATTTAGCAGCTGAGGCCGCTTGGAATTTCATCAACCTCCACTAATCTTGATTTCCTTAGTTTTGAAATAAGAAAAAACAGTATACTTTTTTGTTTTTTTGAAGACTTTATTTATTTACTTTTTAGAGAGAAGGGAAGGGAGAGAGAAGGAGAGAGAGAGGAACATCCATGTGTGAGAGAAACATCAATCAGTTGCCTCTTGCAAGTCCCCAACTGGGGACCTGGCCTGCAACTCAGGCATGTGTCCTGACTGGGATTTGAATCAGTGACCTTTTGCTTCACAGGCCAGCGCTCAGTCCACTGAGCCACGCCAGCCAGGGCAAAAAATAATATACTTTTTTTAAATGAAAAAGGGGAAATCTCCACTTTATACATAAAGTTATCTTGTACCCAGTCAATATGAAATAAAGTAAACCTACTATTAACTTAAAAATTAGAGAGCATACATACTTTCATACATTTGCATTGAAAGACCATTGAACACTTTATAAGGCTTCAGGTAAAATATCTCATGCCACCTAAAATTTAGTAACCAGCTAAGAAACGAAATCCTACAGACATTTGGAATCACCATGCAGGTCGCCCTCTCAAAGCTGACAGAGTAAACCATATAATTAACAAAAGCCCATTGTGATGACCTGTGCCAAGGGCAGAGAGTACAGTCATGCAGAAAATCCAAAATATATAATAAGTCCTCCGGGGTTTGGGATATGTACGATTAGACATTTTATCACATTTTTACTGCTTGTTCAGTTGAGCTTGGGGAGCTATTCCAAGTATCATATAATCCATTCTAGGCAGTTGAAATAAAATTTTAGACAAATGCTAGTGAAAATTTTAATGGAGGTAGAGTTTGTAACACTAATAATAGTGAGTATTTATTTAGTCCTTCCACACAGAATGTATAGCATTGGCCACGGGGGAAGGGTATAATGATGTTTAATATACGGCATTTATAATTCAGTGGCAACATGGAGAGGACAAATGAGAAAAGGCCACCTGAAGAAGGATGGCCGTACCTAGACTTGCCTCCCTTGGAGATGCTAGGCTCCACCCCCACCTATCTTGTGTGTGAATGCATTATACGCATTAAGGTGTATTCCTGTATTGTTTCAACTTCAGGGTTGACTTTGGCCCTGTCTGTCCTGGTTCTGCTTCTCGAAGTATACGGCTGTGTCCTGGGAGCTCAGAAATTCAGGAGGGGGGGTCAAAACCATTGATACAGCTGACCTTGGTGGCAGAGACGTGGTGCTGAGCTCCTGTCTGCTCCTTGCCATGCGGCTTTGGGCAACACATTCATGATATGCTCAGAGCCTCACTTCCTCGTCTGTAGAAATGGAGAGTCGCTAGTGAACTGTGCAGACAGGCCTCTTGATACCAGGGAAAAGGCTTTTTCGATAAAGTCCTCACTACTCTGTAAACCGATTGGGTATTTAACAATAATAATTACCGACACAACATTTTAGAGCGATGATGATTTTTTTTTTAAGGAGGCCTTCTCTTTGGAAGCTATCTATGACATCCCTGGAAGCACAATATCATATTATCTCTACTTATATATACTGAAATACATGAATTGAAGCATGTATGCACTTATAAATGGGAATATTCCATTAAAAAGGGTTTAACAATGCAAAGCTCTTTGAAGAAAGAAATGGCTTCTCTCAAAACCAAAACAATTTTTTCCCTATCTTTTTCATGGCTTTAGGCATTTTGTTTTTTCAGGGATACCCTGGGTAGACATAGGCAACAAAAGGACAAACTATGGAAACAATTGCCCAGCATCCTTACACTGAAAAGGGAAACCATGGTCTGCTGCCAAAATCTGGCAAGGCCCTCTGGCTTCCCCACCCCTGGTCCCCCTTTTATGGTGCCTGCTCCGATGTGGATTTATGTTCACCAGAAAATCACCTCCTGTATAACAAGTGGAGTATGAAGTACCATATTGGACTACCATATGGCTACTAACCTCAGAGGTTGGGAGTAACTATCAATGTAGAAATTTGAGAGCAGAATGAGCCTCAGGATAGAACCACTTCTCACTCAGGCATGCTATATAATTGGCTGTAGTGAGAAACTAAAAAATGTCTCAGAAACCAGATGGATTTGAAATGTTCCATTATTCATAAACACTTTTTTTTTTTTTTGCATTTGTACTTGTTCCCATTCCCAAATATTCTGCCACAGAAATTTGCTGAAGAAGGTGTGAAAAGGGACAAAAATCTTTGCTTGCTTTTCTGGAAGGTGTCTCTGCAGCCGTGGTATACAAGGAGCTGAAGGAAGGGCCGGGGCAGTGTGCTTGGTGATTGTCAGCCCACGAGAGTATATGAATATATGTACGTGTGTATCTGGAAGAGTCTGGGCGGGGTCAGGGAGGGCGGCTTGTGAATGTGGCCACAGGTCATCACAGGCTTCCTGAGCTTGAAGCGGTGGCAGCTCATCCCCTCCAAACTCCAAGCTGCTGTTTCTCCTTTGTCATCATTCAAGTGACAGCCATTGATGTCCTTATGCCAGGAAGCGGCTCCCTATGGGAGGAAAGTGCTCAGTCTATCTACTTCCTACTTCCATACTCCCCACCCTCCACTCCTCTCTCCAGTTGGAGAGACAAGAAGGCAAGGGGGGCTTCAAGTGGGGGGGGTGGAGACTTTTTTCAAATAAAGAATGCCACAAAGGAGAGACTCATCAGCGACATGTGTGCACAATGGAGGGTTATAAAACCTCCTCGGACAAGCAGCTTCGCAGTTTGATAATTTACATACCAGATGAAATGCAAGAAGAAAGGCACCTTTTAAAGAGTATTTGTGGAAAGAAAAGACTCCAGGCCCTCAGCTCTGTGACATGGTAATGGACAGAGGAAGATTGTGCAACAATTAGGGGCCACCAAAGCCACCACCTTCCATCACACATGTGCAGCCTCCTTGTAAATAACGCATCTACTCTAGGGAGGCTGAGAAAATGTCTGTTTAAGGCATTAGTGTAATTATTGTTTGGGGGCAGTTTGTTTTGTGTGATTTATATTAGAACCAAATAACCGGTGGATCTGAGGTTGGTAATATACAATTAATATAAAAGATTAATCCTATCCCTGCTTTCACTCCTGTCTTCCTGGTGCCAACTTCAATCATTCCATCAAAATGGCCAGTGCACATAAAACAGGACAAAATCCACAACTGGATTCAGTTTCCAAGCAGTGAGATGTACTTGTCGTGCTGATCAAATTCAATGCGTGTTTCGTTGGATTGCTTAGTAGATTTTATTTTAGCTACGTAGAATTTTTATGTCTAGGTCTCAGTTTTGGAGAAGAATGTGCCTTTTTTAGATGAGTCAAATAGAACATAATCTATGAATGACTTAGCTATAACTTAAGGGTATACTTAAACTTTTACAGAAAATTCACTTTCTCATTATATTAGTTCAATAGTAAAAAATAGTTTGAAGTTCATGGCTTGGCAATAGCAATTCTTGCAACCCAGTCTTTCAGGTCTGGGCCAGGGGCAATCTGCATCCTCTTAGCCCATCTTTGCGGCATTTTTCCCAGGATGACTGATGCTCATCTATTCTCAGGCATTGGCTTTCTCTGACATGCATTATCTCTGCCATACACTATTGTCTTTAACATCTCCCAGTGTTTTCTTGGCCTAGAAGAAGTCTTAGAGGCCATTTTTATTTAGTTTTGTCTTTCTGTAAACTAAGGGACATGAAATGACTTTCCCAGGGTCAACATCTGTTTACAAATCGAGGACAGGAAGCAAAGTCAGCATGCAAGTGTACTTCTCAGATGACTGTAATACCATCTTATTGTACTTGATTTGTATTATTGTTCAATTTGCTTTGACTTCTTTCCCAAATGGTTTATAAAATCTTTAATGGCAGAGAAACCATTTGATCTACTTACTTTCCTCCCCCAGTGTAATGCTGGTGTCGCACTAGAAAAAATGCTGTATTGAATGCATTGAATTGTGATAAGGGATACGTTTTTTACAATGGAGGTGAAATTCATATGACATAAGATTGAACATTGTAAAGATAACACTTCAGTGGCATTTAATACATTCACAGTGATGTGCCACCACCACCTCTATTAGTTCCAAAATATTTTTTACCAACCCCAAGGGGTAGCCATTATCCACTAAGCAGCTACTCCTCATCCTTCAGACTCCCGGGCCCTGACAACTATCCATCAGCCTTTTGTCTATGGATATACCTATTCTGGATAATTCATATAAACAGAATCATACACTTTGGGATGGTGTCTGACCTCTTTCACAGGCATAACCGGAGTGTCACCCACATTGTAGCTTCTATCAGCACCTCCCTTTTTCCTGTGGCTAAATAATATTCCACTGCGTGCATATACTTCTACTGGTTTGTCTACTCATCCGCCGACAGGCATTTAAACTTTTTCCACCTTTTTTGCTTTTGTGAGTAGTGCTGTCGTGCACACGCATGCATACGAATTTGAAAGGCTAGTTTTAGTTATTGTGAGTGTACACCTAGACATGAAGTTGCTAGTTCACGCCGTCACGCTATGTTCGACGTTTTGAGACCTGTCAAACTCTTTTCCATAGTGGCTGAACAATTTTACCTAATGCCATTTTGGGTTAGAAAATTATAAAACGTAGTATGATTTGAGCATGCAAAAAACGCTCTCCTTGATTTGGTAAGAAATGCTGTACAATTTGCCATTTATCTACACTCTCCGTTTATAAGCGGGAATGCTGGCACTTCCTGATTTCATAAAATGCAAACGATGAGCATTCTAGGGTGTATTTAACTCACAGCCTCTCACAGGCTCATGCCGATGCTTTCGTTTCTGATCTCTTGACTAATCAGTAGCACCTCCCCACACAGGGTGAGCACAACTTACACGGCCGTGTGCTCCCAGTCCAACTAAGGAGCATTTGATTCCTTAGACTCCAAATCTGGTCCTTTCCGATATGAGAAGTTATCCATCTACTCTAATGTTCTCAGTCATCTTTTGGAATCTGAATACCTTCTTTCCTGTAACTGATCAACAGTAATATCTCTAATGTCATGCACAAATTCTTGTGCCCAATCTTGGAGGGATCCCAGAAGGTGTACAGTATAGGCCTTATTCTCAAGGAAGTTAAAGATTGTTTGGAGGCATGGCACCGGCCAGCTTAAGAAAGTATAGAGAGTAAATATTAAAAAACATACATAGGAAGGGAAGGACCTAGCTAAAGGATTAAAGAGGATGCATAGAAAAGATAAAATTTAAACTCGGTTCTGAAGAAGGGGTACGACAGAGAGGAACGTTCTGGCATTTTTATTGTATAAAGAATCTGCAAAGGCATCAAGCAGGTTGAACTGCACGTTGAAGCATAAGGCAGAATTTATGCATCAGAGTAGTGGGAGGTACGATTTCGTAATAGTCTGGAACCATTGGCCAAAGATTTCTGAATGTCAATCTGGTATTCATTCTGAAGATATAAGGTCTTTGAAAGGGCAAAGATGATGAAAAGCAATCTCTTAAGTCAATTACTCCTACAGGATGGATTGGAGAGGAAAGAGTTATGAAGCTTTCATTATACTCCAGGCACAACATGATAAGAGAGGATCTGAATTAAGTCAAAGGCAGGAGAAACTTTGGTTGTGTGTGAAAAACTCAACGGTAAAATTGAGACGACTTGGTGATTGACGCAGTTTGGGCTTTTGAGAGAGGAAACGGAGCTGCCGATGGTACTCGTGAGGTTCCAACTCTGGGGGACTGGACAGACAGGAGCATTCTTTACAGAACTGGTTCATCTGGCACAAGAAGGGAGAGGAAGATGTCGGGTCAGGGAGGACAAAGGGACATTTCAGGAGAAACATGTGCTGGATCATCATTTTAGGAAAGATACTGTGTCCTGTGCAACCTCTCACCTTTCCAGATCAAAGGATTGGGAAGTGGTTTGAATAGAAAGATGGTTTAAAGAGAATGAGATCTTTACCCAGGCAATTTTTATTTTTATTTTTTTTGCTATTTTTATCCCAATGAGATGTATCCCTCAAAGAGATAAAACCAATGAGTTTTATACTCTTCTTCTAACCCCCATTAGTTAAAAGCAATGCTGAGCAAAATCCAGTTATTATTCCTACTGCCTCTAGCACACTCCACCTGATCCTGTGAATGTCCCATCCTCTGAACGACAGCAAGAGTCCAAGCTGGGGTTGCTCTTGGCTGCGAGCTCAGGAAGGAGATGAGTCCAGCTCCTTTGCAGTTAACCAGGTACCAATTCTAACCTGGATAGGGGCCTGTACGACTCCTTATTACCTCCCCCAGGGTGCCATCTGAGGCTCCATAGAACAAAAAGTGATATTACTTTACCTTCTTTGGCAGAAAAGGAGCAAGCTTAATTTTTCCTAATCTGTCTAATGAGACAGATGACAAAAAGAACAAGTGACCATGATCTCTAGGCAAGGAAAAAATAATTAAGAAATGTGTAGATATTGCTCATTCTGCCATATTACCTTTCAGACAACATCACAAATATTACCTAAGAGGAAAGATTATAATCAATTTATTAGCCCCAGCTGTTCCTGAAAATAGGCTAAATGGTTGCATGGTAGTGCCAAGTGGTCCTGATTTCAAGCAGGAAATTCATGCCTCTTCTTTCACTGGACAGAGCAAATATTTACAAGAGTTATGGTGGGATCCTGACTAGAGAATCGATGGAGATCCATCTATACCGACAGCCCCACTGGATTTGGATAGTGTGACGATGTAGTGGCCACTTCCACCCAATCCTGTGACTTCCTCCAGCAAGTGGCTTCAGCCTGGGGGTGGAAACATAAAAGGGGGCAAAGGACTGATCAAATGCTAATGTCACTTTGCTACCAAAATACAAACTCCCAGGTTTATTCTTCCTTAAATGTTTGTGGATGGATGGACTTCACTGGAATCTACTTCTGTCTTTGAAAAGTTGTGTTCTTGCTTCCCCGTAGCCCTCACTGGTTTGTGTTAATTTTTCTTGGTTACTCCATGTAGTGGTTCCTGCCATTTCTACCCTGCGGCAACCTTAAACAACCCAGCCAGCACTAATATTTTAAACATCATTTGAAGCTCCACTGACTGCAGCCAGCAAAGAATGGACACATGTGCTATATGGATCAGCATTTCCTCCCGTCTATTTAACAGCAAACCTCCCTGAGAGGTTGATAAGCAAACACACACCACCAAGAGAATGGCAGTTAAGTCCCCAGAGACCGTGACGGAAGTCATACTTCCCAAGTCAGGAAAAGAAAGGCAGGACATGGGATGGGTGATTCAGGGAAAGGTGCAGCATTCCGGGACAGACAGGAAGTGCTGACATATGGCCACTGAATCAAAGGGGACTGTCCAGTCTCTGTTCAATTGTTTGAATCAGAGTCCACAATCCTTAAGCAGTGTGGTGCTTTGACCGTAATTTGAGGGAAATCAAAAGCAGTGATTGATGGTGATGGTGAATGAAAGAGCATTGCCGAAGGAATGAGAATTCATTATCTGATGAATATGGATGAGAAATTTGGCTTTGATTTTAGTTTGGGGTCATATATCAAGATATATAGTCTAAGACTTATAACTTGGGTTCTTTTTTAAAGGTGAATTTCCATAAAGATTTTGAATCTTCACCATCACGTACTAATTTAGAGTACAACCAAGATGCATTCCAGTTAAGTGCCATTCCAGTTAAGTGCCAGAGAAATGAAGAAGTGGGCATAAATCCATTTAGTGACCTTCAAATCATTGTTTAGACAATAGTAGTAACTGTCCCGCAGAAGATGGTCACAAAGCCCTGGGTTTGGTAATCTTTATATTGTTGCAAAGGAAATTACTTAACAGAGAAAGCGGATGAAAGGCTTCAAGTGGAGAGAGGCAGGAAAGAGTGTGTAGAACCCAGGGATTCTAAGGCCCATCCTTTCCATCCTGCTTTTCTGCTTTGCCTTTTGGTCACTACACAGCAGTGAAGGAATGAGAATTCCTTTTCCTCCGTCTCCCGAAGCATTCAGATGCATCTGGTCCTTGGAACAAGTAGAAGTCCCTCGTTCTCTACTCTCGTCCCAACACATGTGCCCATTAAACCTATGGCCAAGATACACTTGAGATCATGGAAATACACTGTTAATATTTTCACAACTCTGAAAGGGGAAAGTAGGATGTGTATTAGAAAGGGCAGTAATGCTGAACTTGTGGAGGGGGGGGGAATGGAAAACACACCCGAGACTTTGCATTCTTATTTAAAAAAAACAATGACAACAATCGAGAAGCTCAAGAATGTTTTCCTCCCCCCTGGCGTTTTTATTCCTCTTGGAGATTTATTTCATTTCCAGTGATTTCTTGGGTGAGTAAAATAACACTTCACTCAAGAGTTAAAAGGGGTCGCTTTGGGTCTTGTCAGGGTGGTTTGGATCTTTCTTGCTGACCTGGAATTAGTGTACCTGTATCTAAGTGCTGCTTCAACCACCCAGCACACCATGAAATACGTTTTCCGCTACAATGATATTGCTGGCAGTGCATAAAACAAATGGACTGGGTCAAAAATAGCCCGACTCCACCTTTAAATGAAATCTTCTGGATATATGTTCCTTTGGAGAGAATATCCGAACTTTTCTTCTGAGATGTTATTACACAACAATTTTAATTTCTGTCTGTAGAAGTGGTTCACTAACAGCTCATCCTCTGAGCAGCCTCAGGGCGGGAGTTCTGTATAATAAATCTCAGGGCACAAATGAGGAAACTGGAAGCTTTAAAGCCTTGTCCCAGGTCTCATGCTAGTAACTGGCAAAGCTGGGATGCAAACCAGATGCCTGCAGGCTTCAATTCTTTTTTTTTTTTTTCCTATAGGCTACTCTGATTCATTATATTTGAGCCTTCATCATTTAGGGTTTGGTAATCTAAATAACCAGGGATCAGGGAAGATAGAGATCTTTGTTCTTCCCATAGGATAATAAATTCAGAGCTAAACAGTCCAGAACTGGTAGAGAGAAATGCGGCCAAGTTTCCCATTGTGACCAGGCACATTAGGGCAGCTGCTGTTCCAGCCATCACAACTGTCATCCAGATGGCAGAAAGGAGTTAGAACCAAGAAAATGAGCAGAGCCTACATCAGGAAAGCTAAATTGTTCCAGAAATACACATAAATGACCAGAAATGTGTTTTATGTGATCACTGCTAGTGGTCTAGCATCCCTAGAAATGCAATTTTTATCTGATAACATTACTGCTCTCAACAAAACAGAGATAGTGTCAGTGAAAAGGAAGGGGGCTAGATTTTGCATAAGTATCCATGAGTATCTGTCCCTGAAGGCATCTATCTGTAGCTCCAATTTAAAAATAATAAAATGCTCCCTTTGGGGCATTTTTGTCTCAGTGGCAGACTCCTATCCCTTATTACAAGTTTATCAGTTGACAGCTTGTATACGAGATGACTGACAGCCACTTTGGCTGACGCTTCACCAGTGTATGAAGACCACACCAGTCAGAGGGGCCCCGAACCTACTGTAAAGGTTTTAAGGCTCCTCTACTTAGGCAGAACCTTATTGGTTGAAGTTACAAAAAAAAAAAAAAAAAAAACTTTCTGGAGGAGCAAAAGGAGAACATTTTGGAATACATAATTCATTTAATTTTAGAAGAGGAGAGGCAACTAAAAAGGGCAATATTACAGGATATCTAATAGCTTAGCCAACGAAGACATGTGTTTACAGATGGAAGTTAGTCACCATGATGAGTATTTGTTTCTCCTGAGTGGGACTCATCTGCACGCTGATTCAATGTTCACCCTCCCACTTGGCAGTGCAAATTAAATGCCTTGTGATTCACAGTCTCAGCCTTGGACAAGAGATTTATAAGGGAAAAGGGTTTATAATGTGTCTCTAGTCTCCCTTGGCCTCCTCTTCCTCCCCACGAAGTCCCTTCTGGAGTATGGGACTTTACAAGAGACTGGATGCTCTCAGGTCTTGCCGAGACAGTGAAGAAGCTTACAAGGGATTGGACTGTAAACTCCCAGCCACTAAATTGGCTAATTGATCCTAGATTATAATGAATATGCACTAGAGAACATGAACCACCCAGAATGTGAGTCTAGCATCTAACACAGGGGTTGGTGGGGGTAGAAAGGAGCTAAGGGAGAGGAGACAGCCATAATGACTGAACAGGGATGGCTAGTGGGGTTGCCAGAGGCCAGGGCAGCGTGACTAGGTGCCCAGGCTAGGTGCTCAGGAAGAACGCAGAGTTCAACCACGTTAACTATTCCGATATCAGAGTGAGACAAAAAAAAAAACAAAAAACAACCAAATCTGTGTTCAGTAGAAATTTAGAGGAAAAGAAATTTAAAGTAAGGATATTAACAGCTGACTGGCCATTTTTGGAAAAGCTTCTTGGTAAAGGGGAGGAGAATGAGATGGTGGGAACCAGAAGGGAAGCAAGGTATGGGCTTGGTTGTAAAATCTTGGGCACAGTTTTAGCCTGTGGGGATGTACATAGTAGATAAAAGTGAGTTTGCAGCAAGATGGAGGAAGGGCTGGGGGAAAGGGAAAGAACATTATATCACGTCGAATTAATACTTAATTAATATGACAGATGCTGCTTTTCTGTAATAGTCCCACTAAATACAGAATATTTACTTCCAGATATTAATAGAATGCACACATACACACACATACCTTTACACAAACCATAGTTGTGTATAATGTTATAAACCTCAATGCATAGAAAATGAAAATATAACAAGAGTAATTTAGAAGGGTGATCATTATATGATAACAAGAATAATATGTTTTAGGATTTCTTTAAATGTTTACCTATCCCTCCCACACAATTAAATACCATGTCTTTTGGACATTTTTATTATTTTCTACTGTCCCACTGCGGTTACCATGAGAGATACAGGTTCTAAGGCTATTTTGAGTTCCACAAACTGAAAGAGAATTAAGAATACATAGCTTTGTTTCAATATGACACCTTGAAATGAGAAAATGAGATTTGTAGGGTGATAATCATTTTCACATATTATCCACATCAGTGTATAGTCCAGAATGTTTCCATGTCCTCCCCATATTAGTCATAATCATTACTCTCTTCTTGTATTAATTTTCTTCTTTCAGAAAGCTTTTATAAATGGAAAACTCCCTTAGACTTTCAACAAAATAACTTCATTGTGTCCTCATCTTGGAATGAAATTGACTTGGCAACAGAAATTTAGGTTGGTTGTCATTTTCCAGTTGTACTTGGAGGTTATCATTTCATTGTCCCATGTCCTCTATTACTTCTTTGAAAAGTTTAGCGTCCACTTAATGGGTGGGTGTGCATTTGTGGGTAATGTGATGATTCCCAGTGGTGGTTTAAGATTTTCCTCTTCCTTCGCGCCCTGGCGTTTTGCTGCGTGGCCAGTGTGACACTATTTCTAATTGCTTATGTTTCACTCACATGCCTCTTAAATATGAGGAGCAGATCTTGTAAAGTGACAAAGCATTACCTTTTCAAAATATCCTTTCTCTCAATCTCCCTTTTGGTTCTCCTGCTCTGTTCTCCATGTCACACAATCTCATTGTCATCATCAGTATCCCTTCAGTTTTATGCTGAATTCTTGACAAGTGTCTTCCAGTAAAGTCACTAATACATTTTTTACATATGCCTAACTTGCTATTTAACTGTATTAACGACCATTACAATTTTTGTCTTAAAGACTATATTCTATCATTATAATTCCATTTTATTTATTCACATTTTATCTGCTGGCCTTGCTTTTTTTGTGACTGTTTTATTCTCACTTACGTTTTAAATCTTTATACTTCTCGGAGTTCTAAAACTTGTTTGCTACGTTTCCTGACTCTTGGGCTTGGTAAAAGTTTTCTTTCCTATTTTGTTATCTTTTTAAATTGTGGCCTCGACTTTAACAAAGGTTAGTTTTGCCTCTGTGAGGTTCACAAGCAAAAGCAGCTGTAAGCTTTAGTTTTTCACAAAAAAAGATGGGCACATTAAACTAAGTTGTTTGTCTGAAAGAAAAAAAAGCTGATGTCTCATTCATAGCTTTACTGAGAGGCCAGAAGGAAACTCTGCTCCCTCCATCCTTTACCCTGATACTAACATAACCACAGAACTGTTGAAATCAGGCTGTGTTACAACCCTGCCTAATAGCTTTTAGGATAAAGCATAAGGTCCCTTCCTTTACATGTTATTCTGAATAGAGCCTACCCAAATAATCTATTTATACTGGGCACCCAACTAACCTATAATTCCAAATCAATTTGTATCCTGGTGGGGCATTATGAACTTGTTCTCTTCATTAAAGTTATTTTTTGATGAAAAGAGACTCTTGTAGGTCAAGGCAATTGTTTCTTTTGTACACCTCTCCCCAGTGCAAAGCCACCTGGTGCCATAGACAGAAGTTCTGCATCTACCACCACCTTCACCACCACGTCAGACTGCGAGATGTGCAAACTAGCATGAACTCTAATTTCACTATGCCATTGAGATTTGGGGGTTACTTGTTATTGCAGCATAGCCAAGCCAACCCTCGCTAATACGCTTATCTCACAAGGCCCTGCACAATAATCTTACAGCCTACTTCTCCAGCCTCACATTTTGTACAGTTCTCCCTTCTGTCTTATATCCTCAGCCCACTGGCATTGTTCAGTTTCTGAAATACAGCTGCTTTTTCCTATTTGAGACTTTTGGGCATGTTCTTCCTTTGTTGGGGACACTCTTTCTAGTCCCCTTTACCTGCCTTCATCTTCAATTCTCAGATCACGCATCAATTCCTCAGGGAGGCAGTCCCTTGTTCTACATTCTAAACCGCATGCTTTCATCGATTTTCTCTCTTATAGAACCCTACTCGTTTCCTTAATAGCATTTTGTTCAATATTTAATTATGTGTTTATTTGTACAATGTCTTTGTTCACTAGCCTGTACTCTATGTCTGTGCAAGGAAAGGAACTGTTTTGTTCATTACTATTTACACAACACAAGATAGGGATTCGGTACACATATTTGCCGATTAATATGTATTTGTTGTTAAATGAGTAAACTGCTCATTTTAAAATTGTCCTTGTTAAAGTCCTAGATGAAGAACTTCTATGATGCAATCTTTTGTGAACTGAGGTGAAAGGTAATTATGATAATCATTCCAATTAGACAGTGTATGTGCAAGTCTCCTGAAACTTTCCTTGTCATCTTAAAGTTGACTTTACTAATTATTAGAATCATTAAACTGTACAGTCCTGGAGATGTGCCTGGTAGGGATCTATCGGTAGATGAATGGATGGTGATATTACCTTTATGCCAGAAGGTTTTCTCTGAAAATAGACAACTAAACATACGCTTACATAATACATAAATATTTCACAGATAGAACACATATTTCATTGTTGATTATATAGTTGTTATTTTACCTCGCATATCTTGAGTAATTCAAGACAGTTTTTAAATTTTTTTTATGAGCTTGGAAATTTGTAGCATAAAGTCCATCCCATAATAGATACACAAAATGTTTTATGGAAAATAATCGAACGGCTAAAGGTATTCATTTTCATCTGATTAGTAAATAATTATAACAATAGATGGTGACCACCATACAAATGAAGGAAATAAGGGTGAGGATTTAGTTCTAGAACCTCATTTTCTCTAAGAAAAAGCTTGTCTACGGGTTCCTGGTAGAAGATGATTTAATAGGTAAAAATGTCCTGAGAGCAAGAAGCTTCTGAGACTGTGAATCAAGTCCAGGCAGACATAAATAACA